>QVOA01012415.1:0-38020 GCA_014825685.1 Pseudomyrmex cubaensis | reverse complement strand
TGCTTGGTTTGCATCTCATGTAAGAAAGACCCCGAATACCCCCCGAACTAATTTTAAAATATTGCAAAAAAAACTCCTCAGCCAGGAGTTTTTTATATTCTTATAACATACAAACGTTTTGCCTACAACAGATAAAAATATTTTCTGCTTAGGAATAGTTGGTATCTTGAGAAAAGTTCAGAATTGGATGCTGACGAAGAACTCGAAGATTTACCTACACCGACCAACAAATCGCCAAATGTTACAAGCGCTGGCAATGATCCGCGATCGGTCACATTATTAAAAATCATGGCATTAAAATGCGAATGTCGATCATGTGATAATAAAAAATATACGTCTAGTATTCATATTAGTCAAAACACCGAAAGCGATTCTTGGAGTTCTCCAGACATGGAAAACATGAAAAAACGGTAAAAATAAAACAAATATTTACTTTTTAAAAAATATAAAAAATTTCTTTCTAAACTTATCGCAAAAAAATCGCAGTAACTTTAGATTATACTTTAGTAATTACACTCGTGATAGTATAAATTACATTTGCAGGAAATCGATAAAACAACGTAAATTTATCGAGATGAGTTCCGATGATTTGAATTTGTTGTCAGATTATAGCGTTATTGATTTTAGCAAAAACACAAAAAATAAAATATCTAGTCATGTTGCACAATCATCCTTGAGAGTTAATTCAGCAACAAAGACAACAAGCAGTTTGTCTTTCTTTAACGTCTTTTTCGATATTGTATTTTGGCCTTTTGTTTTTCTTCGTACAAAGCAATAATATTATTGTTGTTGCGACATACGTATGTAAACGTATTTTAAAACATTTGAAAACTGTGTATGTTTCTTGTTTGTATCGCTAATAAAATAAATCCATGGTGTTTTGTTTTTTGAGAAATATACATATTTGACAATGAGATAAACTTCTTTTACAATAATAATAATTGTATCCAACAACTTCTATAACAAATCATATAATAAAATATATTCTTCAAAGTTTTGCTTATTATCACTATTATTAAGATATAATTTTAAATCTTATGACAAATGTTTTTATTTTAAATGAAATAATTTTTTAACGTGCAACTGTTGTATCTTTGAACGCAATAGTCAAGACTGTGTCACTTGTCTTGCTCGCGCGTGCCATTGTAAATGTTCATGATTATGGCTGCCACTGATTGTTTATCAACAGCATGATCAACAGTTTATCACATATGTATATGCTATTATGACAAGGAAATTACGACAATGATTGCTATAGTTTGCATCGTTAATATGACACGCTTATTAAACGATAGCGTTAGTGTAAGCACATGAGTGAATTACAATAAGATTGTCAAGAAAGTTGACAATGTTAGCGTTATTTTGTGCATGTTAAATTTTATCTAATAGACTAATAAATTAGTAAATACACACATGATATTTTCAAAGAGAACAGAAAGTAAAGACATAATATTTACCTGGAAGATAAATCGTCGTGTAAATCAGCAAATAGTAGATAAAGCAAAAAGAGGCATAAATTATTTCTTTTTTTTTTTTTACAAATATTATAATTTATTGTGACATTCTTAAGATCTATATTACTGAAAAATATGTAATAAATACAACACAAGTATTCAATATAACGCAAATGAGCAGTAGTGTCCGAGGATTGCACAAATAGTTAGACATGTGGTTATAAATTGATATGTAAAATATATGGCTGTATCCTTGTTCTGCTGCCAAGCAGAGAACAAATTTCTTATGCTCAGATAACACGCTATATATCAAAATTTACAGATATATAAAAAAAAAGCAACGAGTTTTGAGAATAAAATTTTCGTCGCAATTTTTTTGCTAACTAAATGACAGCTGTTGACAACAGAATTCCAGATATGTCTGTGTACATTTTTCCTCGACATTTCTCCCAGCAATTCCTTCATAACTAAACGAAGCAATAGGATAAAACGGTCACTTATTAATTGCTTAATTATTATTTGATTACTGGCACGCGTTTGTTGTTCACTAAGCAACTTCCTGCCGTTGTTGGGGGTAGAAGGGTAGTAACATCAAAAATACTGTAAAAAATATCTTCTTACGAGTCCACGAATTTTGTTCTACGGATTCGTTGAAGTTTCACATATAGCACAGCCGTGCTTATCGTGGCGATAAAGAGCGTGCTTAACATAACGGAGAAGGTCGTGTAAAAACCACTGTTACTCATGCAAACATTAGTTGCCTTTGTCATTTTTTTTATTGCCGTTTCCTCCATGCTTTCGAGGATTTGACTGGACGCTGCGCTCAAATCATCCAGCATGATCACTTTGAAGCGTCGACCGATACGTACTGGATCCGACAACAGAACCGGACTTGTCGTGGTATTCGAAGATGGCGTGTACGTTACTGATCGACGACGTCTACCTGGTTCGATTTGCTGAAAACAGTATTTTTAAGTGTATACTATTGATTATACACATAATAAAATATGTAAAATAATAATTTTTGTATTCTACAGAAAATTTTCTGATTGTATATTGTCAATATGACTCTTGTGTCTTACTTGATCCGCTTCCGGACAAGGCTCGCAATCTGTTTTACAGAGCTCGATGTTACATTCGATAAAGAGATCCATAACGTCAGGGAATTTGAAAGCTTGGAAAAACGCATAAGCAATAATAGAAGCGCCTGTGTTTCCGGTGTCGTTTGTCTTCTGGAAAGCACCGAACAGTTTTGGCTTCAAGATGCAACCTCTTTCATCAGTAAGTTGCAACGTATTCGACGAAGATTCATCACGTGCCACACAGTCGCGCACCTTGAACAAAATTATATATTAACTAACTTGTTTCTTAAGTTGTGTTTGTTATTTAAAACCAGTCTATGCGAAACACATGCTATAAATACAAAATATTTTTTAACACGCGTACTTGAAGATCGAAACCGGGATCGCCTTCCACAGAAACGACCAAAGTCATCGTTTCTCCGATCTTCACGAGTCCGTCAGCCGCAGGTGCGAAAGGTCCTTTACCCATTTGAATATCTAGCTTCGCCGTAGCCGTGTCGCCGCTAAAAGTAACGATCTCTTGGTTCAACATGTCTACTGAAAAATTGACTGTAAGAGCCTTATTGATGTTTCCTTCCCATAAGCATCGCACTCTTCGCACTGTGTCCCAGACTTCTTGTATACCCGGTTCGTTCTAAAATAAATAGTTACCTTGTTCAAATATAAGAGCATGCACACGAAAAATGGCGTGATGTCACAGCCGTCCGATATCGTAATTCTAGAAATTTATACTGGTCACTAACAAATTACGAGTTACGTTTGAGTTGCTCTATATTTTTCACAATTATTCTTTAGAATATCTTTTTTGCAATTATTCTTTAGAATATCTGTCGAGATCGTTTCCGATTTTAAATTGTTCTTTCTCCGCAAAGTAAATACTAATAGTTTAATAAAGCGCACAATTATCGTGTACATAAATTTTGTAACTCTTATTGTGTCGATACAAACCGACGAATTGCAATGTTAATTAAGGATCAAAATCGGTTTAATTAATAACAAAGAAGTACAAAAAAGTACTTCGTATTACATGTCGAGTTTTGTTTATTCACAAGCGTAAAGATAAATGTAGAAATATTTTATTTTTTAAACGTTTTGATTGTTTATATCGAGAAAAGCATTTGAGTTCGGTACTAACTTGTAATACAAGAACATTCTCCAAATACGCTTGACCTGCTTCACCTTCGAAGTCGTTGATAAATTGAGTACCGCACGAGTCCATGTTCACAGTGAAGGAGTACATTGTCTGACCAGAATTCTGTTCTACGTATCTGCATTCCGGATCCATGTAGAAGCCCTAAAATTCGACAACAGAATAACATTATAGTAACATAAGAGATCGTTTTGTTTGACACACTCGTTGCGTTTACCTTAGAATAAATAACGCCATCAAACGCGCGACTGAATTCAATGTTGATCGTCATCATGGTCTTGCTACACTCGACGTCAAGATTATGAATATGTGGTGGGTGATTGAGATCGTCTTCAGTACCTTGATAACAAGATTACAAATTATTTTTCTTTTCTTTATCGATTGCACTGATCGTATTGATTCTGAAAAAAAACTTATACCTGCTTCACCACCAGCTTCACCGGAGGTTCCTGGAGTTCCTGGGGCACCGGGAGAAGTGACGGCACCACCTCCTCCAGTCTCACCTGGCGTAGGGAAAGGAGGAAACGGTCCCCCAGGGGTGGATGATGGATATCCATCTGTTGAAGTGGAAGCCGGATAGCCAGAAGAAGGATAGCCACCGCCACCTGGGGTAGGAAAGCTCGGAGTAGGTTGCTCTGAAGGATATCCATACGACGTGGAGAAGCCACCTGGTGGTGAGTATCCTCCCGTTACTGGCGGTTGTAATGTTCCTGCGCTACTTCCTCCTGCACTTGCAGAAAAACTGCCTGTAGTGCTGGCGACGCCGCTGGAAGTTTGGAAGCCGCTGCCAGAGAAACCACCAGTGTCTATCGTAGAGCTGGGTAGAGGCGATCCCTGAGTGGTAGATGGGAAAGATGGCGACTGTGGTGGAAGATAGGTGCTTGATGTATCTGGGGAGCTCAGCGGAGGAAAGGCTGACGAGCCCGTATTGGTGTATGAAGGCTGACTCGGACGAGGATTGTAGGATGTAGAACCGCTGAAACCTTGCGGCACATACGTCGATGAGGGTTGTTGACTTGGAAAACTCGGTCGTGGAGTGGAATACGTCGGGGACGAGGGTGATGGAAAACCAGTGTTTGGTGGAGTATAGAGCGACGATGGCCTCTGGACGGGGAAACTCGTCACGCCGTTCTGCTGAGTGGCCGGTTGGAAGGGTCGGGGTTTCTCGGGCGGTCTTTGAGTGCTGAAGGGTGGCAGATATGCGTTCGATTCCGATTGCTGGCGAACTGTAAAAATATGCGGGCTTGTCGGAAGCGAGAATCTACTGTTGTGTGATTCTCACAAAAATGACAATTAAAACCTACTGCAGAAAAAACTAACTTTTTAGGAAAATCATTTGTAAAATAAATATAACTCACTATAGGTTTCTCTTTATTTTTTTTCTGTTGTAAAACTTTATTTTCGTTGATTATATTTAAAAGAAAAATAGGACAAATAAGTACTAGATTAAATGAGTACATAATTACGATAACAGATTAGTGCAAATTTTTTTAAAATATATTATTGATAAAAAAAAGAAAATAGTTGTAACTATTGTTGAAAAAATGCAATTATATATATAATATTTTTTTATAGATATTGTTTATATAGCTACAATCTATATAACGGTTTTACAAGTATATGCGTTTATCACTATTTGTGAAAACTATTCTTAAAACATTTTAGCACAAAACAAAATGAAAATGTGTATGTGTGTGTGCCACGATTTAAATCAGTGCATCAAGTTGGTAGTGCGTTGTAAGTGAAAACGATTTGCTGTCGGTCGGATCAAGCGTGCATAAAGCCAATCCCAGCGTCGAACATGAGGAGACTTCTGTGACGTCCAGATGTCACGATAAAATGATTGATTAATAGCGCGAGCGAGTTATGGATTAATAATTTCGCGTATTTCTAACATCTAAATCGATACTGCGGCGTTGGCTACGCATAGTAGCAGCTTTTGCGCACAAAATCGCAATTTACATCCAGTGGTAGCACTCCCTCTGATCATCAGCGGCACTGAACTGTCTATAAATCAGCGCGCAGCGTCAGATAGCTAAAGTCAGTTGACATGACAGAATGAAAAAAAAAAAAAAGAAGAGCAACTCGTTTACTCGCGCGTGGCGATGGGACGGCTTCATCGCGCCGTTTCCTGTCGACGGCTGTAAGTCGGAAACCTACTTTTACGTGCGCCCTGCTGGTAGAGTCCCTGAATCCACTCTAGGATATTTTGCGCCATCACGTCTGCCGGCGATGCTGGGGCAGCAGCCCGTTGAACTCTCGAGCGTGCTAATGAATTTCAAACCATTCGTTTGTGATCAAATTGACATTTTACCAGCTACAGAACAACTGTACCGCTACTCTCTCTCTATCTCCGATCGTGCTTAAGACGGACTTGTGCTAGCCTCGCGAATTTTTCTTACCAGGTTCCGCGTCCGGGGTTCTCACAAAGAGCGCGTGACCGCCGAAATCTTGACCCACTGCTGCGCCCGAGAAAGCGACGACGAAGATCGTCGCGATAAGCTTCATCCTCTGCCTGTAAATTTATCTCGATCAATAATTTTGATCTTTTCCTCCGCCTACCTCAAAAAGACCGTGCCGAGTCAGCGTAGTCTCGATTTTGTGCAAATAGAATGTCTTCAGTAAAAATAATCGTTTTGCGAATCGCGATGTGAGGGTCAAATGTGTGAGGGTCGACACGCGGCTGAGTATACGAGGATGTATCCAAGGATGAGCCCCGCAGACGCGGTTTCTTCGTCGAAAGTAGAAAGTGATCATTATGAAATCTATGGCCGTGATCGCGGCTTTTGACAGTTGACGTCACCGTGCACAGACGAGATGACTTATTATGAGAAGAGAAGCGAGAGTACACAGACGACACGCGGCGTGATTTCTCTTCAAGGTCTGAATTTCCGCGTTCTGATACGCACGAAAAACGACGATAGTTATATGAAAATCGTTCTAGGTACACACGCGTTAAACGTTTCTTCAAGGTCCTCGCGTGCGTTTCACAAGCACATACAAAGCGATGTATCTTTTCCACATATTCCAACTTTTTTTTCTAATTTTAAAAGCAAAATTGCCGATAATTATCATAACGCTTTTGTAATTGGCTTGTTTGTCAGCGGTTCAAGGTTCCAAATTGCGCACGCGACTAAAATTAATTTAGCGAGAGAATGTGGTATTTCGACAAGCAATGACCAAATGAATAATTGTCCTGCCGTAGCTAGGTGAGTGATCTTCAAGGTCCCGCTCAGTGTGCTCTTTAGTTTGCTGGCGAAATTAATCGTCGTATAGAATAATTAAAAAAAAAAAAAGAAATTGCGCACAATGATTTCGACAGAGCTTTAGCGGAAAATTTAGCGTGCGAGTTCGTTCCTTAATCTCGGATTGCGATCGCTATTTTTTTAGCTAGGCGCCGTTTCCATTATTGTTCGCTTCTTCTCACGTGCGGCGACGAATGTTGGCGGCGTGTTTCGTCAGGATGGATTACGCGCAACGTAGCTGTCTCGTCTCACACATCTCATAATTCGTCCGCTCTCCCCCGCCTTCGTTGAGATATAATTTACAGATATGTACCTCACGAACACTTAATTTCGTACTTTCAGTTATCCAGATGTTATTAACCTTGTCTTTTTCCGCGCAGATAAAGCTGTTGTTTCACGCACAACGATTAATATTAATATTACTCAATTTTAGAATATCATAAACCTAATTTTTAACATAAGTTCTCGCATTGCTCAACCGTATTTTTCGCAATTCTCATGTAAAATATTATATTCATTGCAAATAAAAAAAAGAAGCTAGTAGAAGTAGAACAAGAGCTCTCGAGAGACGTACGGAAAGAATTGAAACAGAAAATCGATGAAAAGAATTAAATTGCAATTCAAAATTTAATATTTAATTGAATATAATAATAAATCAGTAAATAAATTACAGTTTAGATATAATATGTAACACGCTAGTAATTAACACTACAATTATTGTAATATAATAATAACTATATAATTGTGGCAGTTACATGCGCACGGAATCAATCATTTGCATAAATAATTGTTACTCATTTGCATCACGAAACACTCGATATATATACTTATATGTATATAATATTATGTTATATACATACGAAATGTATGTCAACTCGCCGAACTTTTTTGACAGATTTCAACGTTAAATAAGCGTCATTATTTTGTCACTCGATGAAGCCGAAATCTTTACGGTTACTCTCGGTTAAATCTTATTTGCGAGAAGCGCGAGAGAGCATCGTGCTTTCCATCGGCGCGATTTGATGCCACGAATCCACTAGTGAAACCGAATCGTGACGCGTCTTTGGTCGTTGTTCGTCGCTACACAGCACGTACGATCAAATGCGCCGATGCTGCATCGTATCTGTGCAAGAGTTCGAGAAGTCAACAGAGGAATCGTGCGCGAGCGAGGTGAAAGGTGAAAGTCGCGCCGCTCCGCGACTAGAGACACGTACAGATCGCTTGCTTTTACATGTGTTTACGTCGGAGACGTACATACACATGTACACGTACGCATTTCTCGAGATCTATATTATATGATTGTTTTATGTAGATCCCTCTATATATTTTTCTAGGAACGTATTATTTAGATAACGACTATAGATTTCTTAATTTTGCGAGATTATCAAGTTCACAATTCAATGATCAGATATATATAGCTTTTGATTTTTGCGGAATTCTAATAGCATAAAGTTCTATTTATCTACACCTTTGATTCCTGCCTCCGAATCTAATCTAACTCACATTTCCACAAATCCCGGATTTTACGCGAAGCTCCGTCCCTATAAATCATTAGTTCTGCAAATCTCTGAACTTAATTCTTCATAGGAATTGATACGGGTGTGCGAAGATTTTTCTCAAGTCTCACGCTACGTTCAGTTACAGAAATAAGCCTGAGAGAAAGATTCTTGTTGCTGTAATAGCGAAGAATTGACTTGATTGCGCATGTAGCATATTTTAATTAAATTAAATTAAATTAAATTAAAAAAAAAGATTAAGAGCGCATGTAAAGTCCGAGAATAATAAAAATAGCGTTCGCCGTTTGAGAAGTATATTCGGATTTTTTTCTTTAATGAGAACAACAAAAAAATTGTCACGTAACACCTGCGCGATAACAATTAATATTTTTAAATATCACAAAAATTTTAGAAAACAACTCTACGCGAGTGCAACACTGTACACGCAAATAAAAATTGTAATCGACAAATGATACACCTGTTACATCCGCGAAAATTGTATTTGTCATCGCTTCTGTTTAATGTAATTGCTGGATGCGCAATGCGTAATTGATATCGGCTTCGATATTGTTAAATTACCAAGCGATGGACGACTGATTGTCGCGGTTTCGTGATGACGCGTGCGAATTTTTTGTGCGCATCGAGTTCCGATGAATTTTACACGCGCACTCTCGTTTTTGTAATTCACAGTGAACGCAAAATCGCGCGATAGAATATTCAACCGAGACTGATATTCTCGATTCATGATGGTCAGGTAGCAAATTAAATTAACGCACCGATGTACTAATTATGCGTTAATTAGCACTCACCCTTCCTAACGCGCTCTAGGCGCAGCGTGCGACGCGGAGACTCGGCGGCCTCTTTCGAAACCCACAACCAACTCGGTCGTTATATTAGGATATCATAATTCACGTCTTAAAGAAATACAGCAGACTGACGGATCTGCGTCATGTAATTATCGTGCGAAATTCGTGTAGCTTTGCGCAGCCGGCCCGGCCGTAACATCGCTGTTTGCGGTCGCGCGATTAGGCAAGTGTAGCATGCACTTGAGATGCTGCGGTTTTCTTCTAGCCACATCGCCGGTCGCTTAGTTGTCGATGTCGGCATTTTAATAACGAGGCGGGACAGCACTCGTTTATTATGGAGATTTCATAACGAACGTCTTTCTCGCGGAATCGAGCCACGCCACGAAAAACTGGGCTATCCGAGAGATTAGTACAATTTTAAATCCGGAGCATCTAGCCTGTTCGATCGTTGGCAAGGATTGCGATCGGACTCGAATAAAGATTTCTAATGAGAAATATGGAATTGATTTACAATGTGTTGTAGTCTTGTAACATAGAGCAATTTGAGTTATAACGAACAATACGAAATAATTGTACAATTATTATGATTATTGACAATAGAATTAAAAAACCACTTTACTCGCTGTAATTCCATTTTTAAAGACGCTTACAACGTTTTGCATTTTATGATTTTTAATAAACGCACGTATTCCTGTATATTACAAAGAAGAATGGTGCGAAAAACGAGGCCATTCTGTCCAACGGTATTGCATAAACGGCAAGAGGTACGTCCACGTAGATGAAATTACGGCGATACATCTTTGCTAAAAGCGCGCGCGCGCGTAATAATTTAGCTCGCGACGGCAAATGCGAAATTGTTTGTAGCATGTTAAATTAAATTCGAAATTAAGCGGGGAATCGCTCGCGCCGGACATTAATGACGCGAATGACGCTAATGACAAAACGATTTAAGCACAAGCAGCGGTTTATATACTGTGCCCGGAGCTTGGATCTCGCGCAGTGAAAACTGTTACGTCCAATAGGTCTGGGTTACGGGGACATCGATTTCCTTATACACCGACGCGCGAATGCCGCTGCCGTCGCTGCTGGCGCAGTCTGCTAAAAACGAAGCCGCGTGTCAATGTGAAAAATCGTCGATGTTCGTCGAGTGATTTCTAACCCGCGCAATGCCAGCAGCCGACGACTCCAAATACGTAACCGTCGTATAATGCGCGATAGTCGGGAAAAATGGGATTTTATTTGGAGACGTACCAATCGAATTTGCCGACGGCAAAGATTGCACGACTAGAATTCCTTGACCGTGTTAATTGATTGGGACTTACATCCTTTATTGACCACCTCTCTCGCCGCACCGCGGGCGTTTTTGTTGGCAAGACGATTTATGCACTGCCTAATCCTTTTCGATTTCTCGCGTTGACAATTATTGAGAAAAAAAATTCGCTTGCTGGTTTTCGTCCGCAATAAATTTAGCGACATGTTATTGAGCGCTTTTTTATTGGTCTGTGTAAAAAAATCGCAAAGATTTGGCTCCGTCGCGCCGAGTCATCCATCTATGTATTTCAACGAGTTGTTTGTAAATTTTTACATGACAGTACAAAAAAGCGTACGTCCCTGCGGGAAAGCGTGAACTTTACTGTTAAATTCTTCGGACGGTCGGACATGCACGCGTTTTCAGGACGTTCATTGACATTTAATATTCTTGCGCATATACGAGCGCCTGGTCCATCCTCGCTCTCCCGCTATGTCTATCGTCTTTTCTCTTTTTTTTTTGTCAAGTCTCCGACGCACGTGTCTTTACTATTATGTAGTGGGTAGAAAACGCATCTTAAGTACCGCGGCTAGCGAAAGGATGTCACTGTGTAAGACGAACGCAAAAAGCGCAGTAAATAGACAATTTCGATGACTCATTTCGAAAAGATATTCGTAAATTTTTGAAAGAGAGCATCTGTATAATTCTCATCGAAGAAAGTGCAAACATTTAATTCGTAATATAATTGCATAATAAAACGACTTATGACACGTATTAACGGCATTTAAATTGTCTGTTGCTGCACATAAAAATCCTTTTACAATTTAAATTATGCATCTAGCTTGAAAACTGTTTCAAAACGTGTCACTTCTTCGAAATTGGGCCATCGATTTGTCACTGCGCTGAAACCAAAATTACTTTCTTTCCAGGACAGTTTTATTTGCTCATCGTCGCGCGATCGGTCAAATTAGTAAGAATATTATATTCGAGAAACGCGCGCACATGTGCGATGCGAGGTTTATTAAAGAGCGTATTGGAGAGTATCTTGAGGCGATCGAAGATCATTTCACTCGGTTTGAATCAATCAAACATAATGTCGAGAATTTTACTATTATAGAAAGTTTACATAGCGCGCATTGCTCAATTCTTTGTACGTTCTTGGATTATATTACTTAACACAAATTGTGGACAAATTTTTTTTTTCCTTTTAAATGTTGTAATCTCAATCCATCACGGATTTTATAACCGAGAGTGAGATGTACCGGGAAATCGCGGTAAATTAATAATTGCTTTATTAACAGCTATAGTGACACAACTCGTTGATGCACTGTGTACAGGTTAAAACCTTTCAATGTTTTCTCGCCGCTCTTTGCATCACTGCGTTTACATTTTTATTAGAGTATATGCTATAGCCAAAAGATGTCGTAAACTCTTCTTGTTTCCTTGCGTGTTTCGTAACGTTTAATCTATGTAGATAAATGTCACGAGATGTGTGAGAAAAACTAATGAACAATTTTCTTATATGTATAATATACGTGTACAATTAAAAAAAAATATAACAAAATTATTTTTACTTTACCAATGATCTTTTTTATAAACATTTCAAAATCCTTTCGCAATTAAAAAAACTAACAATTTTTAAGTATCAAAAAAGTTATTATCTTTTACTGTTTTTTGTGTTATATAAGTAAACACAAAACTTTTAATTGTAATAGCGAAAATTTTGAATAACTCGGAATAATTATTGTAACTGAAAGTGAAGAGAGCACAGGTATTATTTGTTATTTTTTTGACACTTGACGCGTTTGATTGTTTGTTGTCACAAATATTCGAAAAACACAAAGATAAACTATGGCATCTGCATACTATGTGAGTGCAACAAGTGTGTATTCAGAATCATCGTCGTGCGTTTCGTGCTCATACATGTGTGTATATTTGTGTATTCACATCATGTATACTCACTTTCTTCGAGGATGCGGTGACCAAAACGAGCAATCATCATTTCTCACTCTCACTCTCGCACAATGATTCTCACACTTGCTTCTCTTTTCTCTTTTAGCTAAGAGGTTTGCTCGCGGCTTTGACATTACACGCGTTCGAGGACAATATGCGATTTTAAAACTCCAGTTAAATGTTACGCGCATTACACACAACCTTCTAGTAAAAATTCGGTAGCTACTTTTTGAAAGTTTGATATAAACACTTATTAAAATTATTATTGTTTTAATGAAAAATTTAAACTGTAAGTTTTCTTAATTCATTTTAAAGGTATATAACAATATCAAGTAAAAATTAAAAAGTTTAAAAATACCTTAATTTTTATGGTTTTTGACATGTTGCAAACACGGGAGAAAAGAAATGTAATTTATCACATACACATTTCTAAAGTAAAAGTATCGACAATTTCTCTCTTAGAGCTATAGAGTATATATATGTATATACATGTCGATATAATATGTTTAAGAAATAAAAGTAAATTGACTCACCTATAAGTGAAATCCTTTTCGTGGAAAACTGTTGCCACCAGATAGTCGATCTTTCTTCGCGATTCGGTCCGAAGATTTGCGTTGTGCGCGCGCTTATGAGAAAGGTGAGAGTGAATAGCTGGGAGCATCTTCATTCAAGCTTTATATAGGTATTGTATCCCCTTACCTAGGCACACTCTGTAGAAAGAGCATGCCATCACCGAGCCTCCCGTAATTTTATCATCAACGGGAGATGAAAAAAACGCTCGCTGACGAAATTGCATTAGGCGAAAATATCCCACATTCGAAGTTCCACCCAACTCTACGACCTTAAAGTTATTATATTTATCTTGAAATATAAATTACATTTTTTTATTATCTTATGTTATAATCAGAAATATATATAGTTTATATTATTGAAAATATTCCGGTCCTGCAATGTCCAATAAAAAAATTAGAAAAAAAATAAACGTTTTACTATTATTAAAAGTATTTGTAAATATTAGACACTGCAGTAAGATATCATTTTAACTTAATATTATACTTTTTAATACTGTTATGTATATATAATTAATACAATTACTATAAGATAATGAGAATTAAATATATAGAGATAGTATGTATTATTTCTTCATTTTGTTTGCATATTTTTACTTTAGTTGACGTAAAAATACAAAAATATCAAAAATGTGTCATAAATATGATTTGGGGCATCGGTAAAAGTTCAATAATATATACTCTCTGTTATAAAAATAGCATACATACCTATTGTGTATCCTACATCTTTTCTCTCCGAGTATTTTGTTTTGCTCCGCAAAGTAATCGATGAGAAACGATTAAATGATTTATACGTCCGATATTATCGAAGATGCAGCATCGCTTCCTCAGAATTCGCGCTTAAGAAAGTGGCTTTTTGAGGCACGTTCAAGAATAATGATGATAATGTATGAATTCTTACGTTCAGATATTTGTCACCCTTACAAGGAGAGACGACACCGCGATTCTTTTCCGGGTTATAAGGCGCGTTCCTAATTTGGCGATCAAAAAATTGAGATTTTTACGCGAGTAAAACACGTCCCGTCTTCTGTTGAAAGAAAAAATGAATTTTCCGGATGCGACCTAATTCGTTTGTCCTGAATTCGTTTAAAATTCACCTAGCAGATGGGTCGTACGACGATCTTCTCTCTTATGCAATTGTGCCTTGAAACACTGCGCTCCTCTATGGTATTCTATGATAATTACATGGCAGCTATATTACTTGAATTAATGAGGTAACAAAGAGGAAATATTCTTACATACTTAGACACTATGAATTTCACACTCACACATTTCTACGGTTCTTCGATAATTACTAAAAAATACAAAAGTTTAGATTACTGACTATTATTTATACAAATTGCTTTTCATTTTGTAATCTGTTACAAATACTCTCTCTGTATTATTTAAAGTTATCTACAAAATTTTAATAGTTGCCTTTCTTTAGAAACGGAATTATAAAGAGATGTAACATCTCAGAGATCAAATCTCAATTAACTTTATATTCACGAGACCTTTGTTACTTGTAAATTAAATTTAACGAATATGTAAGTCGTGACAAAATCTGAAATTTTATTAACAAGGCAATCTTTAATCAAGAGAATAGAGAGTTTATAAAAGAGAAAAAGTCAATGTAGGAACCAATCTCGCGATAACATATTTTTGATCATATTGAGTTCGACACTGGAACAATAAAAAATGACCAAGCGTGTTGATAATTGATCAAGTTCCGCGTGGTTAATTTTTACGCGTCGAAACGAAAAAAATATCTGTTCCACTCCGGCGTCATGATAAATTCAGCCGAGTATCCCATTAAGCACGGCAGTCAACGTACGTGTTAAATATTCAGCATGTTTTCGCGCGATTCAACCGTGTTCGCGAGGGATGCAAATGCGACGTGAGCGCATCGATGCACCTGACGCTGCAGCTGCCTATCATACTTCATTAGATGTCATTAAACCACCTCCGCGCATCTCGCGAGAACATATTTCAAAGATGGATTTTATCCGATCTTTGTTTGCGTGCATAATTTTGTGAAATGCAACCGATATGTGTGCAACTGCGCGGACGCAAGCGCGATGTGCTGCCACCTGCTCGTTCGTGCACATCGTCGCGGCGCCCGTGACGATTTTCTGCGATTCTGTGAGAGAATACGCGCGTTATTAAGTCGCGTGCTGTTACGTCGAGTTCGGGAAAAAGTTTTACGGCGTGGTTAGAATTTTCTCCGTGGCCTGCGGTGTGCGATTAACCGGTTAAGCAACGCACCGTCGCCAGCAGGAACCGGACGGATAAAAGGAGCAGGCTTCTGCCTTATTGACGCGCATCTAGAATCGCACGTTTCGTTTTCCGGAATATAACTCGGACACTCGCAATCTCGCTGGTGCGCTCAATAAATTTAACGAGATAATCTGGGGTTACTCACGGTTCACGCCTCATGAGTTTCATCCTGCTCTCTCGTGGTTTCACGCAAACGCGAGAAATTTTGCTTCGCTTAGGAAATAGTGAAGGAATGAAATCATACGGAATAAAATATAACGTATAAATTTTTTCAAAGTGATACTGTTTTCAGTTTTTTATTTTATTGCGACTGACAGTTTTCTATCTCTCTGAAAAGACATAACAATATTCGTTAATATATATAATCGACACATTATCCGTAGGCTGTATAATTATTCCTCGTTACCGTAACTCTCCCAACCATCCCCATTACGTCACGCGTCAAATAATAAAACCATCACGTGCCTCGGCAACCAATTACCTTCACACACGCACTTGGTGCGCGGAACCGCGCAGAAAAAGATTGTCGGGAGGCTCGTGCGCTATTATGCCTTAAACGTACGTCTAAAGACGGGATGAGGGAAAGAAATACGCGTATTACGTATACTAAGATTAGCAGTAAATAACACGTAGAAAATATGTAGAAAAAGAAAAAAGCATAAATACGCACTTATAAAAATATATATATATAGAAAAATAAGACGTAATTATTAACAAAATGAGAGCAGAAAAAATAAAACAATAGTTAATTATTTATGCACATAATTGTAATAGCTCTTGAAAAAAAAGAATAAATAAATATGTTGTAAACAGCGTATTTTCTATACAGTTGTTTTTCTCATATACAACTTACTATTTATGATAATAGTAATAATTTTCAATATCAAATAATGAAAAAAAAAAAAGAAAAAACATTGCTGTTTTTCTACATGTCGAGATCATAATATATCAAACGCAGCTCTGTCCACTGTATGTCTCTGACGTTAACATACGCACTGAGAGTTGTAAGATAAGGACATTAACTGACCCATTACAGCGGCCTGTTTACATAATTCGGTTAGATCTTCGAGCACCTTATGTCGCATGTCGAAATGCAGCATCGACGATCGCAGCGCAGCAGAGTCATATCTGCATCGTGTGCGATAATCAGATGCCATCAATCAAATCACGCAGAGCTTTGCAGAGAAGAACATACGCAGCCTCAGTGACACGCCGCCGGCGAGATTGGATATTTGCACCTCCATTTCGAAGCTCGAGATTATTAATTACCGGTGCTGCCATCCCCGCGCACAGCTATCAATCGCTGCACCCAAGTTTCGAGATAATCATCAAGTTCTAACAAGCGCTTAATATCCGATCGCTTCCGGCCCAATTTTCCCGACATCCGGCTTGAGTTCTCTTCGAAACGTTTATGGAAGATACGAATGCGATTTCTGATTGGTGAACGTTTCCCAAGCGATTTACGACGGAAAAGAACAGCTTGCGGCGATTTCTCTTGCAATTCTGTATTTGCTTAAACTGACTACATATTTTGCACATTTATATTACAATACAAAGGTACGTGCAGAGGATGTCGTTGCGTTAATTTCGCTCGTTGATTGGTTCGTCAGATGCAATATTTGCAATGCAAATATTCACACGTGCTCGGACTATTAATAAAATCATATTTTGTTGTACATTTGCGATATCCGGAAGTAAAGTGTGCGATATTCTCTCTCCCGCTCGTTTAACATGATTGCCCTCTTATTTGTGCGAAATTACCGACTCAACTGGCACGTCTTGTAGATAAAGATCGCAGACGACCTTCTAATCTCGCGATAATTCGCATATTAATTAAATCGCTTCGTAACGAAATCCGTGACGATCATATTATTTCGTCGCGCGACAAAATCTGGTGATTTTTTTTAAGCCGGAGATAACTTAGTCGAGCATTTTGTGAGATAAATCACAGTTTGTTATTTATCACGTAATTTATCACTTCTTCGTTTCTTACATCGGTAAATAGGATTACTGTTACGTGTGTAATTTGTCAACCGTATTGTCGTTGTATTTAGCAATTGAGAAATTTTGGTGAAAGTCGTATATTATTCACTAAATCTCGCTATTTTGTCAAACTATTTTGTCTCGATGTACAACTATATGTATAACTATGTATTTAAATTATGTACAGAGTGAAAAACAGTCAAAACAGATTTATGATTCCTATTTCAATATCAAAGCTTGGTCTCTCTGAGATGTTTGAAATATTTCCTTCGCAGTTAGACTTTTAATATCCATCGCATGAAAATATAGAAAAGCGAAAAATTTACTAGGAAAATCTTGGGTTTTTAATAGTAACGGGATTACGAGATTGAAACTGCGCGTATCAAGCAAGCGGCGGAGCAAAATCACAAAGTTTCGCGGCACGACAGTACCAGCCAGCGCTTTTTATCGCGCCGACTAAAAATCGATGTGAGGTCGTATTTTTTTGCGACGTTTGCGCGCGAGCAATTTCGCAACGCCCACTTTATATCCACGCTATTTTATGCTAAATCCCTTTTGTGTTTATCGTAGATCTTATAGCATCACGGTTTCTCGCTGCACTAATCTCGTCCATATTCGCAGCGTGCCGGGTTTGATCGCGATTTCGCAATATCCCTTGATGTCTACCGATGTTTTCTTCCCCGCGATTGTTCGCGCGCGTCGATGATTCCGGCCTGTGCAATGATAGCACAAAGCCAAGGCGTTTCACGGGCGATCTCGTAGGTTGAAAAAGTGAAAAAGAAGAATGAAGCGCTAAGAGGTGCTAAAGACAAATTTCGAACACGCTTCTTTGAAGTTCCTCAACCGTGAACGATTCGTCTATCGATTCGTTTTCTGGGTTACCACCTGTCGTTCGCCAGGATTATGCAAAGTTCCCGGTCGGCGGTGGACCGCGGAGAAAATGTGTAATTAATCAGCGGATATTGTTGAACGCTTCGCCATGACGCGGTTGCTCGCGAGCGCGCGTTTTACGACCTTACTATACCGCCTCACAAAAGAGCGCTGTCACTTTCTCGCGAGGCGCTCTTTCCGAAGAGCGGACGAACCTAGATTACTTACAGATATTACGGATGTTGCACGCGCGTACAAAGATAAAATTAAAACAAAACTAATGCAAAAATTCGTGAGAAATTTCTGTTATTGGTTTGCTCGTATCTCGAGAGCTAATTTCTCATGAATTTTATCGTTCCCGTTTTAAATGACGAACAAAGAGCGCTCATGGCATTTGTTTCGCGTGTCCGCCGCGGTTTCTCTCCCGTGTAAACAAAGCCGACCGAATCTTTTTTTTTTTTTCGAAACTGCTTCCCGAACTGCCGCAAATTGCGTTAACTCCTACTCGCCTGTAGACCGTAGTGGCGAGATCTCTTCAGGAAGCCGAAGACGGGCAAACATTACGCAAACAACGATACGTCGATGTAGTCATCACGTAGGAGACGCAGTTCGGACGATAGAAAGTTATAAGTGTCCCGTAGGCATACAATTACAATAACAGCAATACGCTCCTGTAATATCGGAGTTCGCGGATAAGTATCTTGAGAAAGAAGAAAAAAGAAAACGCGAGGAAGAGATGAATGGTCCGTATATAACGCCTCGTGTAACACAATCATTACAATTGTTGTTACTTATTTCATCTAAGCGTAACGTAAAAATACAATCTTGAGGAGGAATTGCGTAAGAAAGAGGCTGCCGCCGTGCAACTCCGTGAGGAGATCTTCAATATACGAAACGCGCGTAATATTTCATCTCTTCGTATCGTTGTCACGGGTCAAGCGCTTTCAAGCGCTCATTCATAATCTCGTGTGTAACAAGTACATCGCGACAAAAAATCTGCGCATCGCGATAGCAGGATTTGCATGTCGAAACAAAAGCCGAGATAAAAGTCGGAAAGTCTTGAGGGAATCAGCGAAAAGGTGTCTCTTAAGGCGAGAGAAGATTACAGGGAATTGCGAGTTTGCAGAAAAATGTTGCCGTATCGTCTGCCGGAGGACAACGTCGGTCGCAGGAGAGCCCAGTTCAGCAAAGACGAGCGTCTGCATCTTCTGAGCATAATGACTCAGTACGAGCCACTGCTGGACGATAAGAACGCATCGGTATTTGATCGCCGAGAAATCTGGCGCGCGATAGAGCGGGATTTTCATCAGGCAGGTTTCACCAGGAAGACCTCGGCGCAGCTAAAAAAATACTGGCAGAACTACAAGTACCACGGCAGACGAGCACAGGTTAATCAGATGAATTATTACGAACCTTTTCGGGCGCGCTCGTGAAATGAAATAAACGTCAATGGATGACTTGAAATTCGTCTGCTAAATAACGCTCGTCTTTTTCTCGACTTCGCCTTCGGCTGTCTTTCTTATCGCGGCTTTTTCTTTCTTCGCGCTCTTGATTTCTCAGTTTTGCATTCATAAGAGATTGGAAGTGGACGTAAATATATATTTGTGTGAAGTATAATAAAGTCAAACGCGCACAATAGCCTTCGCGCGTTATAGAACGGTCCATTAAACGTTACGAAAGATCAATTACTATCGTCTGACGATCGAGTTCACTTTTTTTCAAGCTCATTGAATTTACGACGTCAACTGGCACCAAATTGCGCCAAATTTGCTTGAATATTTGCCAGAAGTCACTTAAAACTTTGGTTACGTAAATCCTTCTTATAATACTCGCGCATATCGTGTGTCTCTTAGCAATGATCCGAGATAATTCCGTAGATAATAATAGATATGCACAAATAATAATGTAGATATACACTTTAAATTAACTGGCGGAATTTACACAGGTCGTAAAGAAGTGCTCGAGTTCAACTTCGAGAGACGCGACGAAAGAGACGGTGCATCCGGAAGTTCGTGGAAATCGTGGTAATCTCGAAATGACAAAGATCACCAAGGAATCAGCCACTCCCTTCGTTCCCTCTCATTCCGACACGTCGCTGCGGAACGTCGTCGAGTCAGGATGTCGTCAACGCGAGATATACGAGAATAATGGAACGTTCTTCCGGATATTAAGTGCCACATCGATTCTCCCGACCGGTACGTTTCTAGCTTATCGCACGATTTTAACGGAATATCACCGTTTTTAAGACTCCCTGCGGCGATAACACGCCAGTCTAATCTGTCTCTTGCGATCTCTTTCGAGTTATAATTATTCACTTTCGCAAATTAGGGCTCTGCCTATCGGGACGGTGCCATCGGAGACCGCGTTGTCCGAGTTACGCTATAGAAAGTTGAAACGCAAAAGATTATAATCAATGTGGCAAACATAAAAAAAAAAAAAAAAAATTTTTTATCAATTACTAAATCTCGTATCATCTTTTCTTCACGTACAATCAAAACGATCTACATGCAATAAAAAAAATCTAAGTTTTATTCATCCATGTCGATATATATATAAAGTTCCAATATTAGCGTCATTGTTTATAAAGCACGCTCCAAAAATATCTGGAACTTTTCAATATCTTAGCGTGTGCTGCGACGATAAGCTACTTGTGCGGAAGTACTCGGCCGTTTCTAAAACGCTCAAAGTTTTATTACGTTCCCTATCCTTATTACGGCACCGCCCTCTTATCGTTGTCGTCGCTTCGGAGAAAATTTCGTGCTTCTTTTTAAATCCATCAGATTTTCTTGAGTCAATAAGCGTTTCCTCTTAAAGTCATTTGATAATCCGGAATTAGGTTTTGTCAAAACTCTATATAATGCGATTGTTTCCTTCTTATTATTTCATTAATTTATCGTAAGTCTATCGAAGAATATCGCACAGCGGATTTTTATCGTATGGCTAATCGTGTTTTTAAAACATGAAATCTTCATCGACGCATCTACCGCGTGTGTTTTGTTACGTTATCTGATCGTGCGTGAGTACAGTGAAAAGATAACGTCTTTTTACCGCGTATCAGTTAGCAGATACTTTAGAAACTTACAATTTCTAGATATACATTCATTTGAAGAAAATCGATCCATTTCGGAGATCTCGCAGAGAAAGATAATCTCGAGTGAGGTTTATGAGGAATCAAGGTCATCGGATGTGATAGACCGTAAGTCGGGGAAACGAATAGGCGCCGACGTGATAGTATCTAACACCGACGTCTCGGACAATAGTGTGACTGTGTCAGTGATTTGCCCTGAAAGAACCTCCGAGCTTTCCAACAAGAATTTTCAACCGAAAAGAAAACGCGAAGACGACACGTCGCTAGATAGGTTTTCCTTTCAAAGCCACGTTTCCGTCGCCTCAGGTGAAAGACTTTAATTTCATTTCTGCAGTTCTTTTTTTCTCTTTTCCTTTTCTCTCTTCTCGCGCATTTTCCTTCATCGTATGTTGCGTACTACTTAAACAATAACTAATAATTGAAGCGTATTGTTATTTTAATGTTCCTTCTTAATTTTAAATTCGATCGTTAACGATAAGGAATAGTACTTTATTTTATCTATATGCAATGTATTTTGAAAACTTCGGGATATAATAGTCACCTAAAATACCATTTTATCGAAAAGAAAGATATATTGACATTTTTCTTTTTTTACTTTAATAAATCTATCTTTGTCTGAATCGTAAGTAAAAAGATTGCAAGAACGAAAGTCGGAATTGCACACAAATTGCTTGGCGTGTCGCGGGAACAAAAATTTTCACCTTTCCGTTCAACCACCAGCTGCATCCTCGGGCAAAAAGCGCAAGGACGACGAACAGTTCATTTTCCCGACTGTTGCTGGCGCTGCGAAAGGACGCTGCTTCTTGCTGCAACCTCGACAAACTGATAATCACGGAGAAGTAATTAGCGACAGAAGGAATGCGACAGTAGAGACGCACCGGAAATTGGAGCTGGCGAAGAAAATCGCTTTACCGTCGACATTCGCATCGCGGAACGAAATCTCGAAATCGGCGACAAAGAACCCCGCGATTACCACGGAAAACTTTTCCAAGGATTTTGCTGCTTCTCGCGTCGAGGATATTCGAGAATCAAAGTGCCGCGGAGGAAGATGCGAATCGAAAATTTACGGAACCGCAACGTCGCAAAATCAACGAGATGATCTTGACACGAGCGATCCTGCGAGACCGAGTATCAGCGTACATGCGGGATTATGGGATCAGAATACAGTCAGTCCGGTCGAGTCAGAATTGACCGACGAGATCAACTATCAACTGATACTACATCGGCTAGAAGTATGCTTGCGACTTTACCTCGACTTTTTACAAAAAGATTCGCCCGATCACGAGAAAACGATTATGTTGCAGACCGAAGAAAAACGATTGAAAGTGAAACTCGCTGAGATGGCTATTCAGGAAATTCGATTTAGAATTCGGGCTGTGAACGAGGACATTCGGCGCGCGGATGAGCTGCACGAGTTGCATCTGGCGCTTGCGACGGCTCAAGCGGTAAGCCAGGTTGGATCCACGATATTGCGAAAGCGCATTCACCGGGATACTGTCATCCGCAGTCAATGGCTCCATTAATTTTTTTCTCCCGCTACGTGCGCGTGGTGCACTCACGTCATTCGATTTTTCACGAGATATATCCGATAATCCGACGTCTCGTGCAAGTGTGCGGAATTTTTCTACCTATCGAACATAAATAATCGTCAGAGAAAATATTTTTCACAGAAAACACGTTTCCATGAAGATCCGTAACTTTACTTCACAATATTGCGCGAATACAACATTTCAGCCTCGCGCGCGAGATAAACACATAAATGCCGCGTAAAAAATTTACTGTTTTTCCGTTCGCCTGCATATTTTCATTAAATAGTGCTGCGCATACATATACTTTTATTAATTTACGTACTTATTTATGGCTTTCAATGTATAAAGAAACTTTTATTTTTATCAGCAGGACACTCAAGATTATACGTTTAAGAATGACAAAATGGAATCGAGAAGTATATCTTCGGAAAGGATAGACACATAAAAAAAAAAAATCATAAAACGACTGTGTGTGCTTGAAATTATTTTTATTAATCATTATCATATTATCGCATGTCACGATGTTATTATCATTTAGAAAAAACGCATGGGACCATACAAAATAACAATGCGCTTAGATTTTTGTAATAACCGAGCAACGTCTCGAAGTCGCGTTATTTGTTGCGTTCGCTCTCTGCTTCGTTATTTATTTTTTTATTTTTTATTTTTTATTTATTTTTTTTTTGTTGTTTTTTCTTTTCATGTCGCAGGATCAGAGCAAGTGCAACCATTTCAACGGATCGTCGATCATACAACAAACTACGGAACAATGATTTTTATATCATCTAACAAGACACGTCTATTACTCCTTCTTTTCTTCTTTCCTTCGTCGTTTCATAAAACTTTTTCCACCCTTCGTTAAACTTTCCACTACTTTAGCTCCTTCTCCGTTTTCCTCGCTTCATACTTAATGTTTTTTCTTGTATTTTTTTGTTTTAGTGATTGTTAATAATTATCACAGAAAGTTCGTAAAACAATAATGTTGAGTTTATTAAGTGTACGTGTCTCTGTCCGTGTCTCCCCATCCATATATATGCGGAATAAATATAATGTTTCGTGTGTGTTCGCGCGTTCGCGCGCGTGTATGATGTGTGACAATGTGTGTACGTGTTTTGTGGGTGTGTCTTTCGCGAGAGTGTATATTATGCTTTTAGACGGAAAAGTTTCGCACGTTGCTGCAAATATAGTAACAGTAGTTAGCGTTAGAGTACATATTAGCGATAATAGTAGCGGTACAAGTAGCGATAAATATAACAGTACACATTAGAATAGCGTTCGTGTTTCGCAGCACTTAAGAATAGTAATAATCTTACTATACAGTAGAATATACTTTTTTTTATTTTAATGTGTGTTAGGGAAACTCTTTTCGCCGGTGCATAAAATAAGAGAGAGAGAGACAGAAAGAGAAAAAAAAGAAGGAAGAGAAAAGCGAGAAAGAGAAAAAGAGAGAAAGAAAAAGAAGAAAAGAGAGAGTGAAGATAATTGTGGAGAGAAATGTCGAAAAAAATTTCACACTTATTTTCCATGCTCTATTCAATTCCTTTGCAATTCCATTATTTGTCACCTCTCGGAGCGCTTGTTCTCGGAAGTGATTGTCGAAAGAAAAGTATGAATAATTTACAACATTCATCGTTATATTTACACATTGTAATTCTGCAATGTAGACTAGGCGTATTGTGTATGTTTCACATTCAGCGCCGAATAACCAAGGATAAAACTTAAAATACAAGCACTTAGGTTTGTTCCAGAACTGTTCTCTTATTCTACTTCGAAATGATTAGACAATTTGGTAAATAAAAGAAGCTATAATAGTTCCGAAGCACTTTATATAATTGCATAGACGTGTTCTTCTTACGTCAACCTTCTATAATTCACCGCCAAGTAACGCCCTAAAGCTATTTTTATCTACCGCTGATATACCAATTCTCTATAGCTTCAAGATAACCAACACTTGCTGAAATAATGTAATCAGAGTGGTTCAATAACAATCGAAAAATGTGTTACAGAAGACATTAAGCTTCGCGATTTTTCTCAAGGCACATAAAACTGCAACACAGATTTATTCCTTAGTCATACATCAATAAAAATAACGCAACCTACGATGTATGTGTATGTATGTATGTATGTATGGGTTGAAAATATAGAATGCGAGTTTTGGAAATTTTCATAAAAATTTAAATTTTCGGAAATCGACCACATCTTATCATCATAAACCATTCCATTTGTTTCCGCGACAAATCAAACTCGAGAGCGCGCGCATAAGATTGCGATAAAAATTCCGAATTCTGTAATCTCCGTGAACGGGTGAGTGTAAGAATGTGCAGATTTAATGGACAGCTTTAATCGCGGAAGCGTCTTTTGTCTCGACTCACGTCAAAGCCTTTGTCGCAATTTAGAGACGGAAGCCTTACTTGATTGCGGTACGGATATCTCCGGGTGAGCCATCTGTGAAACGACTAATTTCTCATTTTCATCGTAGTATAGCAAAATTAAATCCTTTGCCGTCGCTATAGCGGCTTTAAATTAATTACCGTAATGCGCTTTAGGGCATTCAAGCGATTGCCGTGTTATATAATATGCGATAAACGGTACAAGTACGGAGGGACTTTGAGACTTTGTCGGATGAATTAAATTTGCATTGAAAACTCTTATTTCACAGCCATTAGAGCGCTATCGAAATGACATCGAGGCGACCCGGCGGTTAAAATTATGTTAAATCGTAAAAAGTAAGGCGTGCATGACGATGTAACAGATATATTCTATCGCGTTGATCTCGTTCAAATAAATATGCAAAAATCGGTTTAACGAATACAAATGGAATAGTTATCTCGGCTTGATATAGTGCTCGAGTTCGTTAATCGCTAATTACTGTTGATGACGTTCCGTGGATGACCGCTCGCGAAAAGACAAACCGAGACAAATGCAGAAAATTGAGAAAATCCGCCTGTAGTCAGGCACGTTGCGCTTTTTGATTTCTTTTCGTACGTCTTTGTATCAGCATTTATTATCTTGTCCACTTCGTTTGTCGTGTTTTCGATTTCTTTCCTTTTCACGAATTACAAGAAACCTTGTACAAAGCGTTCACTACGAGAATTTAATTTAACACGAAAAGCATCTAGGATTTTTACTAAGCGAGATTCGGTTCTTACACTTATGCTTTCCCGTTGAAAATTGTAAAAATTGCTTAAGACGACTTTTTTTATTCACTTAATAACCTCTTATACGAAGGTACACTTAACTCGATACACACCACCACCGATCGTTCGTGTATCTTTTTATCTTCCGTTCTTTAAGCCCGCGGTGAAAGTTCATCAGCAGAGTTAACTTTGCGCACGGCGAAAAAGAGATTTTTAGACCTCGATGTTTGAGAAAATACTCTACGCGTGGACGTCTGCGGATGTTGGAAAAGCTAAGCTTCCGCTGATGTGGATTATTTCTTTCTCATTAAATGCTCTTGAAACTTCCGCCTCATTGTAGCGCATAGTTCGTCCGCTGAACTCTCACCGTCACTCCGACACATCGGTGAGACCGACGTTGACGATAAAACTCTCGGTCGCGGAAAATTCTTTCGCTCTAGTTGGGATCGGCGACAACGACACATTTCCCTCCCCTCTATCTCTTCTTCGTATTGCACTTTTTGACTCGCAATGATGTTGCGCCGTAGACGCGTGATAGAAAAATAGAACTTTCGATCGCCGCGACAACTCGTAGAAATAAAGACCTTGCGCAAAAGAGAGAGCTTCTCTCTTGGTGAAGTGATCGTTGTGCAGAGAATCGCGTCGTTGGTCGCTCACCACCCCGACTGTTTCATACGTCACCGGAGTAATTCGTTCCCATCGCGCGGCGCTGCGCCGAACGAGTATGCACACCGCCCGCAACTTGGGTCGAGTTGCACCTACAGTCTGGTTTAACTAACTTCAGGTCTGTGTGATTCACTATCTTCGGCTAAATTACAGTCCTACTCGAGCGAATCCTCTGACAAATTTAGAGATTAGATTTGATCAAATAAGATTAAAGTGAAATCAAAGTTTGGCGGTGAAGTAAGTTCAGTACACTTCAAAAGTTTAAACATTCGTGAATGCGAAAGTAAGTGATAAAATATTTATTTTCACACTTGATCTTTCAAGAGAAAGAGAGAAAGAAAGAAAGAGAGAGAGAGTGTGTGTATGTGTGTGTACACTAAACAAAGTTTGATTGAAACTCTTAATCATTAAAGTAGCTAGTAGTGGAAATTAAAAATTCTCCAAATTTATCAGAGTGTACGCTCTTAAAGTTTACTGCAAAGTTCACGAGAAAAACCTCGCGCAGATAAAGAGAGACAAAGAGAGAGGAAACGATAAGTTTACGCTAACTGATGTTAGTGCAATCAGCTTTTAACGCTCGACAGCGATTAAAAACCTTCGCCATCTAAGTGTTCCGCACATTATTGCTAGAGTTCAAGTGATATCCAGACTGCGTTCGGAGCAGACTTTAAATGCGGTTGCATCCATTTCCTCGGACAGGTCGGAGTGAGGGAAACCGGTTATCAAAGTGCGCGTGTTCGCATTTACCTTCCTCGTGGGAAAAATCGCTTCCCCCTCGCATCGGAAATGTTCTCACCCCGACTTGTCAGAGCCACGGCATGTTTGAGGCATGCTAGAAAAAAATTTCACATGACATCGTTCTCGTCCACGATTCCGCGAGGCAAGCATGCACGCAAAAGTCATAATCGCAAGGTTATATCGTAAAGTAAAGTCTTCTTACGAAGTAGAGCTGTTATCAGCAAGAAAAATGTAGATCTCGTGTAATACAGTGACAGTAGTGTGAGATCCAAGTTTTAAAGTCTTACTTCTGAAGAAAGTACTTTACTAACGTAGAAAGTATAAAAATAACGAGCTGACGATTTTTATTCGGAGTTTCCTGTGCGCGAGTAACTTTCAAAGTAAGAGACTGAAAATGCACAAGTAAGTTAAGCGACCGTGACAAGATTCCTTTATAAACCGTAAGATATTTCACTAGAATACTATTTCCTTATATGGCGCTACAGTGATGATAACAATAGTAATATATTTCTCGAAGAGTATAAATCTACGTGTACGAACGATGAAGAACAGATGAATTATATCATGCTGTATAGTATCTAATAGTTGGAATATAATAGTCATATTATTCTACTAGAATTTATAGAAGTATGAAATATTTCGTTCAACTTGTTTTCACGCAAATTTCAATTTATCATTTTTGTTTATTATTCTTTTGACTTTTATATATAGAATTGAGAATATTCATAGTAATAGTATTAATACTTGTATCGATTTCAACGACTAAATCGTGCTCGAGAGAACTATAGAAAAATTCAATGATAATCCAATGACCTGTAGGGAGAGAGAACTGAAAAGAGATTAGGATAAATGTATTAACAAATATGACACGAAGTACAGTAAAACCAAAAAGTGATATGAAATATTTTTCGTTTTTAATGACAAGTTCTCGCATAAATCTCCGCGACATGGGACGTGGGTAAATTTGTTCGGCGGTGTAAAATACGCGTCATGAAATTCTCGTTATTTAAACGGAGTCTGCGAGAGCCTCGGTTTAATGCACGGCGCGCGTGCACAACACGTGTTGATCTTTGACAATATTTATATTCGTATTAGGAAAACGTTGTCGCGCGTGCACCTGAAGACGATCTTTGCGCATGCTAACGTTCCGGATAACATTGTTGTTTGTTGTTCGAGGATGATTGAGCGCGCCACTCGTAACAATTAAGGCGACTTTGTGAGCAGGTGCAGCTTTGTGTCGGCGCACTAAAGCTTTTCCCAACAGCGATTCACTTTCTTCCGTGTTTCACCGCCGTGGCGTTTCGCCAACATTTGCTCGATTTTATGTCTCGTCAGCGGGCGAGATGATTTGTCGCACGAATAACACTTTCTATCTTCTCGCTGTTGCTCGAAATATCTTCTTTTCAATTGTTCTTGCTTTTACGTATTTCTCTCTCTCTCTCTCTCTCTCTCTCTCTCTCTCTCTCTCTCTCTCTCTCTCTCTCTCTCTCTCTTTCTCTTTCTCCCAAGTAACAAACATAGCAAAAAACAGTGACACGTAGTGTCTTTGTATTAATTTTACACGGTGATATCACCGATATAGACGGTATTGCGAGAACGCAAACGTGCGAGTATATAACTTGGAGGTGTTATGAGATTGCATGACTTCTCAGAAATTTATTTGTGTACGTGCGATCAAACGGCAAAGGAAATCCGACAGCCACAAGAACTTCGCGAGTTCCTTGATTCGCGAGCGCAATTTAGGACAGAACCCTGACACTGCTGTAAAGTTCATGACGTCGCGGAAGTTAGCGAAGCAATTCTCTCAATTGAATGGATATCGGGAGCGGGTCTGAATGTCCTTTACCTCCGCGTATCACTCGATCCGCTCAGACGTAAGCGATTTCGAAAAAGGGGTTACGTCGGGAAATGTTCTCCCGATCGATTCCACAATGTAACGACTTTGATTACTGCCGATGCGCGAGAGCTTTACCGGTATTCAACTTCTACCGAGAATGCGCAAAAAAAAAAAAAAAAAAAAAAAAAAAGAGAAGCGAGACTTCTTGCCAGGAATTTTAACTTAAAACTCTTATAAAACGCTCAAGTTTCGTGGCGACGATCCACTTACGTAAAATTGAAATCGACGTAAACATGATAAATAAATCTTCGAAAGCGACTGGCGCAAGATTAATATCGTCGTGAAAAATATTCTCCTCGAGTCTTCGGTGAATACATTTGAAGTCAACAATTTTACACGGCATTGTAACAAGAATCGCAGGTATCTACTTCACAATTCTATTCACATATATCATTATTATATTATAATTATATACAATTGTTGACAGACGCGCGAGTGGTGCGTGTTCCTGCATCATTCTCTTTAACGATCTCTCGATTTATTCCGCGTCATAATCCAAGATAGCTCTAACAGACTCCTACCTTCATACTCTGAAATGCTTTTTGAAACATGATAATTCGTGACTCGCGGATTACGTAAGCGAGTATATCGCGGCCAATAGTAACGATCGAATACAGAGTCGACTCCGCGTCATCGGAAGCGGATCGCAGGTAATAATGTTAATGTCGTGCCTCGACGAATAATATTTGCCAATATCATCTCTATTGGCTCAGTGCACATCGAGGTTGCTCGCCGGAGAGGTACTGTGATGGAGAAAAAAAAGAGAAAAAAACAGGGAAGTTTGCCAATATCGAGTCGTTCCGCGATATCTGTCATGCAGAGAAAACGTCTATGCTATTTCGCTGAGAACACGCGCATCTTAGTCAATTGCTATCTCAAGTATGTCGCTCGTAAATATTTGGCGCAACTGAATAACGGGGTACATCGATTTTTAATGAGTGATTGATATTCTCACAGCGCGGCGGCCTACCGATGATACACCCGCTCGCCGATGTCGCGCTTCACTTCCGATCAACTTCGGATATCAATGTTTTCACTGGCGATTGTAATTTCGGGCTCCGTTGCTCAACGATTGACTCATCGAACGGTTTGTCGGATAGCACAATGGGTTAATATTTGCTTATGAGTAGGCCGCGTCGGCGACCGCGTTGCTGATGCAAATTTAGCTTCGCGACGTGCTCACCTTATAGAATATGTTTTGAAATCGTATAAATGGCAGTTGTAATACGTCGTTAGAATTCTCGGAAAGATAATTGGTGTATACGCGAGCGCGCGTATTCTTAAATGACTTTCAGGCGAGCAAACACGATGTCGAGGGCGTAATGGCTTTCGAGTTTATCATGGTTGCAATTAATCGTCCTCTGGCTGCATCGCAGTATGCAAACATTTATTTCGGAATTTCCTCCGCGCCGCGCTGTTGTTATCGTTTGCGATTTTACCGTGCTACGAACTCGAATATCCCGCGCGTTGCTGTATATTATATTTTAGTATATTATATTTCTGCGGAGCATTCCTCAATAAAAAAAAACAGACATGAGAAGCGAAGAGAAGCGAGCAGAGCAAACGTGAGAAAAGAAATATGCTGGAAATAGAAAGAAACAAAAAATGTTGGAGGATTGCAAATAAAACCTTGTAAAAAATAAAGAAAAAGATGAAGAATAGTTCACATTTCAACCGACTGTAAATTTCGAGCCACGCGCAAATTTGTAACTACTCAGGTGGAGAAAATTAGCGGTGAAATAAAGAAACAAATCGAAATCGCAAGTGAGAAGCAAAAAGAAGGGAACATTATCGTCACGGGGAAAAGATTTATTTAAAAAAAAAAAAAAATGAGTTTTACGAATTGGTCGCCCGTAGAATCGAAAACCCGACGTTGTTCAAGGAAATAAACTTATCCGCGATCGGCCACTAAAATTCTAGCCACGTGAGAACTTCAACGAGAACGGCGAAAAGGAATGGAACGACGCCGTGAACGTTAAGGGTGCGAGCACGCGCGTCTTGAATTTATGGCAAGCCGGCCAGACGAGCGCGCGACTGAAAAATTAAGAAAAGTCGAGACGAGATACAACAGAAGTGCTAGTATAACGAGTCGAGTGTCGCAAATTTTGCGACGTCACACGGAAAAAATGGGACGACATGCTGCGCCGCGACACGTGGAAATAAAGACTGCGGAAATATGGCAGGTCTCTTTATTTCGTAATTTCAAAGTTTGAAACGTGCTGCTGCTTTTACGATGCAGCATAAAGAAATTCACGTCTCTGAAAAATGTCGAGTAAGCGCAACTCGGAACAAGGTACGTCAATGCGCTGGTTTACTTGCGGAATTTCGATATACTCGCTTTTTCATTGCGCAAAATTGAAAAGAAGTTGTTTCCCTGCGGATTTGGAATAGTATTTATCGCAATGCTTGACAAGCCACTCATACTTCTTCGTGTATATAAAATTACACAGTGCTTGCGCGGAGATTCTGCTCCGCAAAACTTAAGAGATAAAAAGCATGCTACATTGTAATGCACGAGAAACGTATCGAACGTCGTTAAAACTATATAACATTAACGTTAAAAGAGCGACGAAGTGAGAAGATTCATGCATTGTTCCAGGTCCCCGGTGTGCCGAAACGGATAATGGAATTTCTTAAATCAAGCGTAATAAAAGTCGGATTCTACGCGGTGATTTATTAAGCAAGTACGCCTCTGAATATATTCTGCAAAAATTAATACACGTTTACATTGTTACGAGCGCCGTTTTATTATGTCCGTCGAGTTTGTTTACTTTTATTTTTCACGCTCTACACTATCTGCGGTGCGTAAAATTTTTGTCGCGTCTGCAAATTTATGCGGACGCACGTACATTTAGAGTAATAACGTGTGCTTCGCGTTTAAATCTCCAAGAGATATTCCAAGCTCGCGTCGGAGTTTTCGTTGTCCGGTTACATTTCTCTCTCGCACCGGCGCTCATTCCTGTGTAAAGGTCGACCCGTATCTCTTTTCGCTTTACACCCATCCAATCGGAGAATAACGGGCACGGAGCAATAGAGAAGATAGAGGAGATAGGGCACCGTGCCTTGAAAATTCAATGGCATGGTGAATTCCTGGCTTTTCAAAGGGACGCCCTTTTCTTTATTCAAACTTATTTTTTTTTGCTTCTTGCGTTAAAACGTTTAATTTCCCGCTGCAGCGAAAGCCTTCACAAAACGCATCGTAAACTCATTTTAAGGATCCCGCTCATTAACACGATTGCGTTCGTGCTTATTTCAGTCGCTCGTTAATGGAATAAATTAATTTTTCCTTTTCGCTTTTACTGCGAAATTTAATTAATATGCCGTGGTATATGCCGCGCGTGCTCAATATATTTAATGAAAATCGAATAAAGATCGCGCTAAGGAAACGAATGCTTCACAGATCGTTGTCCTATATGTGAATAATTCCGACGAATCGTCAATTTTATACGTCTGTCGCACCAGAAATGCGGTCCGTATCTAATCCGAGTTTCGACGGCGGTATTCTACATAGCGCTCACTCGACCAAGTGCCTATGCATTTTTTATAAGTTGTCAGCGATTCTTTCGGACGTTATTTAACTCGCTATCTCCGTCCGGCGTTTGCTCACGCGAGATGTTTTCCCAATTTCCCCGGCGTCGACAACGATCCTTTCTACCTCGTGTAAACGCCCAGTGTATTCTTCAAAAAAGGTTGACCCGTACGATCACGGACCGTGCAAGATTTATGACCGTGTGTACTCGCCTCTCTTTTTATGTGGAGTTTTCCTTCATCGTTGCGAAATTTATCCCTGTCCGATTCCACGCGCGTACAAAAAAACGCTGTCACTTTTCGGTTTCCTCTTTTTCCTTCGCGATTTTCCCGCTGCTTTCCCGCATTACCTTCGTTTCTTTCATGAGTTTGTCCGACCATATTCCGTGGAATGCAGAACGTTATAAAGGATCGATCGGAAAGACGTGACGTGCGCGTCTCTATCTATCCCGCTATCTTTAATTTTTCCGCTCTATCGTCTGGTGGATTTTTTCCGCTCTTATCTAACGACGTTTTTTTTCGGGGAATCCGATATTGCGTTCCTTGTACCAATAATGTCACACGTCGCGCTTTCATTAACTAAATGCAAGTTGTTATCATGGTGTTTTATCGCTTCATTGTTCGCTCTTTATTGTATATACTGTGCGATTATGAAAATTACTTGCGTCAATCGGGAAATTCTTTAATGTTTGAATTGCCTTTCTTTCGTTTGCCTTAATCACTTTTACAAAACTCGTCCTTTTCCTCTCATTTAATTCTTATCGTTACTCATTCTCTCTTCCTTTTATTTAAATTTGACATTTCTGTTCCGAGTCCGCTTTTCCTGTCTTTGATTCCATTTTTGTACTTGATGAAAGCATATCATGTCTTACGTTATAATGATGACTAGTTGAACGATTACGCGTTCAAAAAAATTTTTATCATTTTTTCATTTTTGCATTTTTACCCAGTTTTTTTTCTATTTAAAAATAATTGTTTTAAATGACGCCCGATACTCTTTCCTTCTATCGATCGCTGGCTTTACTCCACTCGACACATCTTGAATGAAAATGCAGATTGTTGAAGTTCAGAAGTAGAGCATCAAGAGCATCAATGACTACGATTAAAGGTAGACTCAAAAGTTACAAAAGATCTACCAAGTAGACGTAACTTCGCTCGTTAGTATTCAATGATCGGTTGTTATTATCTTGCGCAATGCTCATATTTAATAAGCTCACCCGTTATTTTCATCAGTCTCGCTTTCGGTATAATTTTATTCTATTTCCGGTATTAGAAGAACTTATTGCGATACGGTTAATATAATAACACACAAATTCGCTTGTTATAATTGAAGTGCAGTAGCACCGCGGTCGTTAGCATTTACGCGTGATCATATCTTCCGCGCTTTTCTTCAATCTCATGCTTTTAGTAATCTAACGAGAATCCCACTGATAATACGCGCACTGCAGCAACTGTACTATCGTTTCTTCGTAAGTGATTCGTAAAACACGCAATGCTCATTAATATCGAAAAGCAGATTGCCATTATCCATCTTCTTCTTTGCTTAGTCACCATCTCTGTATCCGAATTTTTGTTACGCCGTCTAATGCCGCGTTATGCAACGCGGGCAAGTCGATACTCTCGCGATGGCGCCGCCGTCATCATATTTTCTTAAGAAATCGTCTTGTGCACGCGCAAATGGTGCGATCGGCGTCAAATCCTCGATGCAATTTTGTCAGTATAGCAGCACGCAACGCTCGTTAATGCCCGATGTCCGTTATTTTTTGACATTTCAAAATGAATAATCTCCACAACACTTGTGTGTCTAATATAGTGTTATATAAAAGCGATGCATTATGTAAAAGTGGATTTCGTATTTCAATTCACAATTGAATCTGTAGCAAGAAAATTTGATAGAATTGCGTTGTTGCGCAAGCGACAAAAGAAAACGAAGAATAATCACTGTTTGTTATTATGCTATTCATTGTGGTAAAATTTACGGCCCTCCAACGTTCCCGTCGGTGTTGAAATGTATGTGGCTCATTGTGACTTCGGAATTTTTGTTCGCTACGCAACGCGCGCTGCACAATGCACGATCAGTTGTGTCTGCGTTTGAATGCTTATCCCCGCTGCAATTTCCTCCCTTGCTCTCCTAGCCTCCAGCCGCTTCTCTCGTTTTTCTTCTCTCTTTTCGCTTAATGCGGAACTGCTGCTGCAGCATCTAATCGAAAGTACCCCCGGCGAAGCTTCGTTGAAATTCGAACAGCGTGCATGTCGAGTGCTTCGAATTTTACTCGTTATCTTGTAATATCGTGACGTTGCCGTGGATTAACGGACACAGAGTAAGAAGAGCGAACAAAAGGAAGCTGCTCCCGTGACGATATGAGCGCAGCCTGTACATATATGTACGAAGAAAGTTTCCGGTCCGTGATTTACATCTTCATCGTTCGTACTAACAATTTTTATTCGTATTTTATGTTCCGCATGCTTTCTAGCTAAAAGTACAATCTGCCACGTCCAGTCTCCTTGAAAGCTACGATTATTCGAACGCTAGACATCTACTAGTAGCATCGAGATTTTTCCGAATAATTTGTTAACGAAGATGGAGGGATCGATTCACCAACGGGTAACGAGAACCGATCTTCTCCGAGAGAGCGAAAAAGAGAGAAAGAGAGTATGTGTATGTAGAAAAGAAGTGAGATAGACTCGTCGACGAGAGATCTCCAAAAATATTTGCAAATCTAAATCTCCGCGTCTTTCAAACGCTTTTTGTGTTATCACGACACGTTATTGCCTATCTATTTAGACGTGCATGCCAAACCGCGCGGATGTGGACTTGCCTTCTCTCACGGTCGTTCCTCATCGGCTGATTATCGGGACGAGCGGCTCGCTTAGCTCGCGTCGACAATTACGATAATGACGACGATGTAGAGACTCCCGATTTCATGGAATCGCGTGCCGCCCTTGATGGAAATCAGGGTTACTCGCCGCCCAACGACAGCGCCTGAACAATTCTAGGGTCGGCCTTGCTGCCCTCCCGAAACTCCTCCAATGTGAGCTTGTCGTCGTGGTTCTTGTCCATCTGATCAAAGATTTTGTCGACTCTCTTTTGCGGCGTGTTCTCGTCCTCGGCTTGCGGTTGCTGCCCCTGAAACATACCGGCGACGTTTCTGCTCAGTATCTCATTAATCAGCGAAGCTTAACAACTTCCAGAAGATGTCATTTTGTTTTTATTCTTTATTACAGCGAACTAAAACACTTCCTTATTACTAATTACAAGTCTGTGAGTGTAACATGCGTTTTTCGAATTTGTAAGTTAACAAATTGTTTTGTTCAAACTGTGAGAAGTGCAGTATGTAAAAAATTACAATTCCCATCATATCGCAAAATTTAATTATTTTTGAAAACACGCAAATGATGAAATTTCATTATTGTTTCATTATTATTTGCCGTGACAAGTACATCGCCAATGTACGTAAAATCAATCGGATAGTTTATAAAATTGCACTGTATTGATTTTTAATGTATTTGTTTGTGATCTAATGTGTTTTAATTGAACCGAGTCATTCCGCTAATTCTCGGTATTGTAATCCGACGTATCGTTTAAACGATTGCATTTAGTTTTCAATCGTATTTACGCGGCTCAATCAAGCTTATTGTTTCAAAGTCGACATGTTATCAAAGTTTCGGAGCTTTTGTCGGGCCATAACCCGCATGTTTATAAATTACCGCTTGGTAAGCCTCTTGGCATATAATGCATATGCATATAATGTGTCTCTGTATTTCTCTTTGAAATTAATATTAACGAGACTTCAAGATGATTAATGGCGAACTGTTGTCGCGAAACGGATTTGCCGTGTTAGCGTCGAACGTATTTTCCGCGGAAATTTGCACGCGTGGCTGTGCAAAAGTTATAAGACAATAGTTCCGAAGTGTCGACACATTTCTCGCTCAACTCTCGAGGGTGTTGATTGCACGCTCCGCTGGTTTTTTCTCTATATCTCGATGGAAGTAACGTAGAAAAGTTTCGGTTATGAAAATTCACTATCACGAGAATATGCGACTTCTGTGCATATTGGTAGTTTAATTAGCATATAATGCTACGAAAAGAGAAGTTCTTCTGGGAATAGCGCGCGCGTCACAGCCACGGTGCGTATTTTATATTCGTGCGACACGCGCGACGATATCGTTTCGGATAAAACAATTAAACTTTACGCAGCTAAATAGAACGCACTGCGGTTTCAAAGAAGCCGCATATATCGCGCTTGTCAAAAGCAGTAATGCTGGTGACGTTGTAGCTTACGTCGTTAACTCGCTTCTGGCTCGTCGAGAATTGGAAACTGTACAAGAGGATTATAACTTCTGCTATATGAAACGAGCTCGTTGGGATAAAATATTGACTTGATATCGAGAGCGAGTTGCGCGCATGAGTTATTACAATTGCATCACGGCGAGCAAGTTGTTAAACATACGCATAAGTGAATTTTTGCTAGCGATTGATTGATATGTAGTCAATTAAGTAAAATATAATAATCAAGTTATTTATTCTTGTGTGTGCTGAGACAAATTTTAATAGCAGACCCCTTGATTCGGTCTGAACAAATTCACATTATTGTCGTCAATTTTTCTTAAAGAAAAAATAGATAATACAACGGATCTTTGCTGTTTCAGAAAGATCGCTGAATGACACATTAAAGTCAACGAAATCGCGAGAAGCCAAGCAACGAAATGTTTCACTATGTCAAAGGCTTCCTTGCACAGATTAAGTAAAAACTTTGAAAGAAACGCACTTACCACCATCTGATAAATTGCGTCTACTATGTTGTACATCTCGTCCCTCGTGATGAAACCGTCGTTGTCAACGTCGTACAAACGGAAGGCCCCTGAAAAGAAACAAGAAAAGTAAGAAAGAAAAACGCAATCGACGTCTCTTCGTGACTGAATTCTTAGAAGATACAAAATTTTCAAAAAATGCTTTCAGATTTTGATTGATTGATTGACTGATCTTTATTTAGCTTTCTCAGCTATTTTAAGTACAATTTAACAAACATTTGCTGTAACATATGTTTTTAACATTTTTTTAAATGGTTCGAGTCTTTCGCTACTTTTTATTTCCACTGATAAGGCGTTATACAATTTTATCCCTTCATAGAACATACTTTTTTGTGCGCTTCTTGTTTTCTGAATTGTATTTTAATATTTCTAATTTGCCTTGTTTCTCTTTCACTTTCTATTATTTCTAACCTATCTCTTAATTGGTAACATATTTCTTAAGATCTTAAAAATAAATATACATACATTATAATATAACTTTTGTTTTATAGACATAAATTGCAGTGCATCCC
>QVOA01012412.1:0-112856 GCA_014825685.1 Pseudomyrmex cubaensis | reverse complement strand
CTCTCTCTCTCTCTCTCTCTCTCTCTCTCTCTCTCTCTCTCTCTGTCTCTCTATCTGAATAAATATCGTCATTACGTCGCCTAACGAGCAACGATGCTACATTCCGTCAGTTTTAGGACACTCTGATTGAAGCACAATGGAAACAGGATATTGCAAAACTCATTAGCAATCTTCTTCCTCCTCCCCGCATACGAATGACAAGCGATTTCCTTTTGCAGATTACGATTTGCTTTTGATTACCAAACGGGAGAGAAACGTCACTCGCTTGGATGTTTTATTCAACCGGAAAGCAGAGAAAACGCGCGTCGCGATACCTTCTCCGTCGCTGCGAACTCGCAGCTGCGGGCACCTCCGGTCGTCGAATCGATCGCGCCGGACGACAGCTTCGGAACGTACGCCGTCGCAACGTCGACGACTTCGCGGTGGTGGTGACGTTCGCCGCTGCAATCGAGATCCGCCAGATATCCGTAGAGATCCAGGAAAATCCTCAGGGGTATCATGGCCGAGCCACCTTCCGGCTCGTGCGTCAGCAACTCGCACACGTATATCATCGTCTCGACCAGATTCTAGAAGCGAACGTGTGTAACATACACACACCGTAGCGTGAATTACACCCGCGCGGTTAATGACATTATCCGTTGACGCCGTTACTTCGGCGTCGGATTCGTTCGCGTGAAACGAAGCGAGACATTGTTCTCTCGCGTAAAATGTCATTAAAAACGCGACGATTCTTCTCGCGCGCACGCACGTAGAAATAGACGAAATAGAGTTGTACAAAAAATTTAACGATAAGAAAAAAAAGAAAAAAAAAATCGTCACACGCTTTATTATCCGATAAAAATTCCGTTACATTAGACACAATCGGACGTGATGAAGCGATTACTGTTTTCCGCTCGATCGAGCTCCTTGTAACTCACATTTCCCAAAAATCCACAGGCGACCGCGAGAAATCGATACAAGTCGCAGTGCTCCTTATCCGGCGATAAATCGCCAACCGTAAGGAGCTGATAGAGGGTCGTCTCGGGTAAATCCAGCCCTCGCCAGTCCAGCAGGAGGTCTTTGTGCCGGATCTTGTTCGCGTGGCCGAATCTGTTGAGCAGGGTCTTCAGGTAGCCGGGTGTGATGCCCGTAGGGTGAGTGAACGGTGGATATTCCAGTCTCTCCTGGCGTAGACAATATGTCCCATCCGAGATTGTTCGCGGTCAGTTACCAGTTGGATGGTCTTGCGATGACCACGTCCGGTGGTCATCGATAATGGCCCCGCCGTGTGTAAACGTAACACACGTATGTGTATACGTACGTACGCTCCATTTGGGGCGCTTGCTTGTTTGCTTGCCGGTTGTCGCGAACCGGTTTGCGCCACCAGACGCGCCTGTCCCGCGATATTTCCATCGAAACGTCTCGCTCCCAGGGGTGCGAATTACGCTGATATTTGTGCTCTCCCTCTTTCTCTCTCAATCTCAATCTCTCTCTCTCTCTCTCTTCTCTCTCGCTTATATTCTCTACCTCCCTGCAGGTGCGACGTACGTTGGAAATATCGCGCTATATAAGCAAGTGTCGCGTGTCAGTCCGTGCGCGCGGTAGCGCGCGATATGCCGTACCGATAAACGGAGGAATTCTGGTTAACAGTGATAACGATGACGCGTGCTCTCGCGCCCGTTAGAGTAGCAGTTACAAATTAGATCATGTGCGCTGTAAATTAATCGTTGAAATATGCACGAATGTCGGAAAGAGAGTGCGCTAAATGTTTCAACGGAAGAGGAATGAGAGAGAGATGCGTCGCTTTAACTCCAACGGTGTGTAATTCAACGAAATTGAAAGCAATTTCGTGTTTGCGAACATATTCAGGTTGTAATATAATTAGGGAGTTATTTAATATGCGACATCAAACAGCTTTGGAAATAAGCTTTCGGAGTAAAATGACAGAATGGTGGAGTTAAGTAAGATGATTCTCCATGAGCGGAATAATACATACGTACGCGCGCGTGTGTACGCTGTGTGTGTGTGTGTGTGTATGAGAGGGATGATGATACTCGATCTCTCGTACGTGTCAAATAAAAATTGATCAAAGTTGTAAATTTTACGAGAAGTTTTTTATACGCGTATATATTAAAGAGAGAAAATTGCAGATAGAATAATAAAACGCGACGATATAATTTGCACACGCCAGACTACAAAGAACTTGATTGGCGGCCGGAATTAATTTCGGTAACTGTAATGGAACACATATTCATTTAATTGCATTATGCAAAAGTCAAAGTTTGCAACTTCATCGGTAACGCACAAATAATAATAATAAATGGATGTTAATACGGCAATAATAATATCGCAGTTAATATAATTTATGTAGAAAAGAGAAAGAGAAACAGTTTACGCAAAAAGCATCAACGAAATCATTTAAAAATACAATATTCGCACATTGGCACTCGGAAAATTATATAATCCGCAATTTGTACTTAACTCTTAAAGGTATTTTGTACAAGTTGCAGATATAATAAATTTTAACTTTTAATTATCAATCAATCGAGAGATAAAGATCGCGCGCTCGCTTTATCGGTTCATAACTTCTTTTTAATATTGTTATCGTACTTATTAGAATTATGCCCAAACTTATAATTACAGACATCCATTCGAAGAACGCGGCACGGGAAAGCTCCGGAGATGAACGCGCTTTTACTTTGACCTGCTCCCCTTCGCGAATAATATAATAATGAATATTTGCGCGCGCGCGCGCACACACACACACACACACACATAGGAGCTAAGCGCGATGTAATACATAAGTCGATTGGCGCGCGTGGAATTTTGATTAATTTTTACTTTGCGCACAAGCAATATTTTTAGAAATATTCTTTACGAGATTTCCCCGTGTAATATTTCAGATAAAAGTAATTGTGAAAAATAATTGCAAAGTTATACTATATATATACGTATATACGTTAGAATCAAAAGATTGAAAATAAAATTATTTCAAACGCGAAAATCTTTTATTCCGAACAAAATATTTACGCGAAATAATTTCCACCTTACCTGAGAGCGCGAAAGAACAGATAACGATTAAATATACATCGACGCGTGTGCGGTATGAAAGTTTCCGTGTAAGACGAAGTTCCCGCACGTATAGAGCTAAATTTTGGAATTTCTCGTGAGTTTCGAAACCTCTTTGTATTGGTTTTTTTTCAAGGCTAAGTTTTCCGTTAAAACGAAATTGCTAAAAAAAAAAAAAAAAAAAGAAAGAAAGAAAACGTACTTTCGCCGGAGGCGGCTCGCCGTTCGCCAACGCGCGGAAATACGCGGCGGTCCATCGCAGAAGATCGCGCGGTTGCGTGCGAATCGCCGACTTCACGTAAACCTTGAGGATGCGCGGAAATGTCGGCGGTATATTTATTTGTTCGGCGCAGTAAATCCGTTTGGTCGGCAGATCTGACATCCTGAACACACACATACGAGAGGATGAGAGTGAAGGCCAAGACAAGCGGAAGCGACAAGAGACAAACGGGAACGAGACACTGAGCGATTCGATTGACTCGCAAAAGCCGCTGCTCCGCCGACTACTTCTCTCGTATTCCTCCCTTTCTTTCTCTCTCTTTTTCTCTCTCTCTCTCATTCTTGTCGTATCCCGCTTTCTTCGAGAAACTGTCGGTGGCTGCACCGGAAGCAAGCTGAATCATGGTTACGAGAAAAGCTTTACATGCACGATTTCGCGTAACTTGACGAGAGAATTTTTCTTTCTTATAAAAATAAAATAGAACAAAATAAGTAAGTAAGAAATTGAGAAAACTTTACAGAACACTTTACACACAATTTCTTTTATACCAAAAAAAAAAAAAAAAATAACCTTTCTATCTTCGTGTTGAATTAATTTTCGGGAAGAAAATGGTTTGTCTGGATACGTATAATATAATTACGTGGCGAATAATCTACTGAGCCATCGTATCGTATTATATAAATTTCGTCATAATCCGCAGACCTCTTTCTAATTCATGGCAAGTTCGCTAACGTCCCCCTATGGGGAATTTAACACTCCGGTGAACTTAAACTGCAATAACCACGATCGATGAAACATTGAAAACGTACTTCATTTTACGAGGAGAGGTGAACACGCGTTGGGCTCTTTTAAAATTTTACCAACCGTTCGGTCGTTCGAGCTCTCCCACGTGTCGCTTTTAATATCATGTTCGTCAATTTCAATCTATTACAACCCCCAATGTATATGTATATACCTATTGGCGTATATCTGTATCTATAGTTTATTTATTGAAACAATTTCACGATGTAACATTTTCAGCAATAGGTTCGCCTCCGGAAATGACGTAATCGTTTCCCGTTTTTTATATTCGAAATATTTAACCAGTGCAAATAACGAAGTTTTACATTCGGTTAATTAGACATCACATCGATTTGCCATTAATACGACGCGAATATCAGAAATTTTATCAATATTAAAATACTAATTAAACTTTCCATTACCGGCTAATATAAAACTCCAGCGAAAATTTGTTCTGTAACAAATAGCGGTTATGTATATACAATATATTTATCGAAAGAGAGTGATAAAAATTTTCGAAACAAACAAGTGCGACGAAAAATATATATCGTCGTATAAAAAGACTCGAATATACATATTCGATATTATTTAACGTACTACAATCGGAGATCTCCAAATCGAATTCGAACAAAACTGTCAAAACTTATTAATCCAATTAATACATTCAATAGCGCGCTCGTGAAACCCGCACGGATGAGCTAAACGAAATTTGCGGATTTTTGATTATTAAAAAAAATGGAACATTTCGAACACCAACACCCTTCAAACGTCCGATCGGAAATGTCGCTCGGGTGGCGCACAAACTAATTTGCTACAAAATTCGCACGTAAACGTTCCAGATAATACTACATCGCGCAATCATCCACGCGTCAGTGAGCACGCGCGCCGTCAATATTTTTACAAAACGCGATGAAAGCTCGATGAATTACCTGGAACAATAAGACCAATACGCCGACCGTCTCCGACACTCTCAATGGAATACAAATGGCACCGGGCAAACAACAGAGAGATCGACAGCTCTCTGGAAATCGAACGCCCACCATCGCGCCACGGTGTCCTCCAACGACGGAATCAATGATCGATCCGACCCCATTCCTCCCTCGCATTATTGCGACCCTCATTCTATTACCTATGCGTCGACATATATACATTTCTCGATACGAGAGCCTCCCTCCTCGCTTTTGTCGCGATGCATAAGTGAAACGCTCGTACCCGTAATTCAGCTCGACGTGCGTGTCTCTCCCCGTGCACGACGTGCCTCTTCGCTCTCCGCGCAAAAGTCCCGAATCAAATAATCCGGTTCTTTAATCCTCCTTTTTAGCTTCGATTCGATGACTTAATTAGGGTAATTTAGTAATAATTGACGCGTCAAACGAATTGGGAGATTAAGTGCGCGATGAGTAAGAAAGAGAAAAAGAGACCGGATTTTCGCTTTAATTGGATGTAAATTAAAAGATATTTCGAGAGAAAAGCTCTAATCGCGTCGCGAGATGTAAGAAAGTAAAAATAAAAAGATGAATATATCGAGCAGCTCCGATGAAAAACCGCACATGGTGTCTCATTTTTAACGCGCAAGTTTATATCTGCATTTTTCTTGTTGTCGATAAGTCGATAAAAAGCCGCAATATACCTATCTACCTACTGCGGTTCGAGGTCGGATGAAAACGCCTCTTCCGATCGCGAGAAAAAAGTTCAAGTGTCTTCAGAAATAGACTATTGATAATCTTCAGCAACCAACGGTTCTATGATTAGAGTCTCTCATAGCGGAAAAATTGAGAATAAATTTTCCTACGGAGAGCAGTTCGCTGTTTCCTTCTTTGAATGCATCTCCGCCTTCGTGTCTCTTTTTTCTTTTCAGACGATCGGCAGCGCATTTCCACGCTCTCTCTCTTTCTTTCTCTCGAGGTACATCTTGGAAACGTAATCGCCGGAATAGTTTTCAATCGATCGATTGGCGGCATCGGCAGAGAGCCGCCGCGGATGCCACCGCCTGCTGGCCCGCGCGCGCGCCGCCGCGGAAAAGAGCACACGCGCGCGCCACAATTCGCGATCGCGTTATGCACGCGCGCATCATCCCCTCCGCGAGCGTCGAATTCTCTCCTCTCCTCTCCAGGCATGAATATCGGCGGGGGCTGCTGCGGCTTCAAATAGCGAGCGGAAGCAATTTCGTCGTCCTTCGGGAATGGCCTTGGCATGGCAGCCGCCATCCCGCCGCATCAATCGTCCATTGAATGAAGCTCGAAAGGGAAGAGAGACAGGCTGCGGAGAGTAATAAGCGTCGTGAAACCCATAAAATCGAAGTCGCCCTCGGTACATATATATCGCGTCATCTGCTCGACATCTTGTGACACGGGAAATGAAAAAAAAAAAGAAGACGCGCGCGTCCTGCATCGCCGGACGGATATTAATCGAGGGAGATGAATCGTCGTCTCTCGGAACACCGCGAGGTCCGTTCGGGATTCCTCTTGTTGCAACGACGAGAAAACGTCAGGATCAGAGAGAAGACTTAGCGGCTGAGACAGAGAGAGAGAAAGAGAAAGAGAGAGAGAGAGCGTTCCGGCGAAATCGCGCGCTAATGGCGACGACGAGGGAAATTTATGTGCGTGAGAGGATTGCGCTGGCTGAATTATTAGGACGGTTTGGGGCGAACGTTTTAACTGAACCCGCTCCCTCTTCACGCTAAGCGTTAAGCAGAAAATAAATGTCCCGCCCGCGTGCACGTATCCGGGATATTGAAATTTTATTTGGAGAGATCTCGTATGTTTGCGCATATATATGTATATCCGCGCGATCTCTTAACCTCTTTGCGTGAAAATAAAACAAAAAAATTGGATTTACAAACAAAAGAGGATTTTGCCTTCGAACTCTCAAGTCTTAAATAAAACCAACCTTAAACAATTGATCGAAATTCGGCAAATATGAGCCAATTCTCTATCCAGGATGAGTATAATCGCGTAATAAATACCAGTATTCAGTTCTGGAACGTTTCGGTTTTAATTTAAAACTTTTTCAGATAATTCGACATTTAACGAAATTGAATCATTGAATTCTTCTCTCACGACTTCTCTAACAACCGCGTAAAAAAAACTTCTTTCATTGTGAGTTTTAACTTCGAAAATTGATTAAACATGCTCATAAACTTCTTCGAACAACAAAACCAAACGGGACGTTTGTGTGTCTTGTAGGAAGTTCGTCAACCTGATCGTCACGGTGAAACACAAGAAGACCTCGCCAAAACAGACGTAACTCAGCACGAAGTTTGGACAGGCGTTACATGATTCCACTCCCTGTCTAAACGACAATGCATTATCGTCGTTAGGTTTGACTGAGACCGATGACTTTTGACTTCTTCGTTTTCACGCGAACAATGCTAATGGCGACTTCTCCGTTCTTCGACCTGCTTTCGTCGAGTTTCCGTGCATGTAATTGCAAGTAGTGTACGTACAGATGCGCGTTGGGGTCGACGCGTATGTATATACGTATGTATGTACGTACGTATGTATGTATGTATGTACAGCACTTCGAACGCCTATAACTATAACAAGTAGTGTGTGCTACAAGGTACCTCGGTGGCAGCGCATCTGATATCGCTGCGAGCTGGATAGCGGCGGCAGCAACAGCAGCAGCTCAACAATGAATAGACGGCGCGCGCGTAATGCATGCGGCCGGTAACAGTTGTTGTTGCACGAAAGAAGAGAACGAAATGACGACGGGGGTGGCTCTGATAACTAATATTACGAGAACAAAAAAAAAAGGAAAAACAAAACGAGAACCAGGAAGTTTTTAAGTTTAAGACAAAATTGCCGCCAGCGAGAGGCAGGGATTACGCGGAAAGTGGGTTTCGCGAACTACATCCCCGTTTCTCCTTGTTATTCTGTACTCAGGAGAGAAATTAATTTCGAACAAATATTCTTTGCAGATTGCTTCTAAATAAATGTGTGTGTGCATAAGTACTTTTGTTAAAAAAAAACAAAAAAAAAAAAACTTTTCTCTCTCTCTAATTTTTGTGATGTTGAAATTAAAATCAATATTTCATTGCTACGCGCGGTGATCGCGCGCGAGTTTTGCGCATCTGCACGTGTGTACAAACTAGTTAAAAATCTAAATTTTTTTTTCATATATCGTCACTGTTTAATTCCTGCGCGTATATATATATATAGATATATATGCACGCTCAACCGAGCGCGATGAACGAATCGGGCCATTTGCGTAATTAATTTCAGTTAATATTCATCAAGGGAAGTTGAAAGCTGGAGAGCGTCACACACGCACAAAACGCTAATAAAATAATTACCAAACTGCGAGTTACCAACGCGCATTATATTAGAGAGGGAGAACACACACCGCAACCTTCCCGTTTATATCTTTGCAACAAACCGAACCGAATTTATTGCGGCTCGCTATACGATAAATTATAATGCGCGCGCGAGTCTCGCCATTTCGTATTTTATACATTCGCGTTCGAAATAGCCGCGAATAAGAGGGGAATTTAATTCCGCGCGAATAATCCGAGCGCAATCGGGAGCGTGCGGAATTAGTGTTCGCCCCGAGTTCACAACGCGACCGAGGGATTTTCGTACGTGAATCGACCATCAAGGTGGCTCGTTATTAGAGCTAAGGCTAATTATACGGAACGACTAAATCACCGAGCAATGACACCGGTAGTTGCGACCGGCACCTGGTGCAGCATCCTCTGTATCGTCGTCGTCGGCGCGCAGATTGCACCCGGTGAACGGTGGTAACCGCGAGAGAAAGAGAGAGCTCGGATGGACATCCCCCTCCCGACATAAAGCGCATTTGCATAGCGCGTTCCGTGGCGCACTGGCATAACTGGAATTTTTCCGCATTAGCATTCCGCCGCGCGCGCGTTACAGCTGTCGACGTATATCGTGTACGGGGAAAAACGCGTTAAAATACTAACCCTTCTCTTTTCCTCCCTCATCGCAAGGTATTTCAAAAAAATTTTATCAGAGACATACGCTCGACCTGTACGGTTTTTCATCCTTTTTTTTTCTCTCTCTCTCTCTTTCTCTCTCTCTTGCACGGTTGAGCTCGCATCGTCATATTTCTCGTTATAGGGTGTAAATTCGTCGTTAGAGCGGAGGTTATTCATTCTTCGTCGAGAGACATTAACCAGTTTGTGTCCTTCTTTCTTGCGCACCGAGTTAATTAATCAATTAGCTCCAACAATATTGTTATAAGAGCGGAGACGCGGAAATAAAGCGACTTTAGCGAATTAAGTACTTTCTCGCGAAATACAGATAAGAAATTTTCCGCTTTAATTGCGAGTAAATTTCTTCCTGAGAGAATCTTAATTAGAGGCTTAGTTATCAAGATTTAACCTTTGGCTGCGTAGCTCGTCGAATTGAATTTTTGCGATTACGGGCGGAGAGAGAGAGAGAGAGATAGAGAGTGAGAGAGCGCGGAAATGCGCAACGCGTAATTATTATCGTTTGCATTATTTGTTACGTAAAGTAACGCGGCATGAAAAACCATTTTCGCCTGTCACTGACACGCGACATCGTCCGACTGTGTGCGCGCAAGCCCGTCAAAGTCCCGACTCAGTCAGCGGATAAATTAGGCGACTTGACAGGGAGGTCTATAAGTGTGAAACACAAAACTCAAAGTGCCAGCCACACAGATTCGAGCGACGGCCCATTAGCCGCGTCTCCTCGTTCGGTACGTGGGAAATATCATCGCACACGAGTCGCGACGACCGTGAGCGGGATGAATGCCGCGTGGCGTGTCGTAGCGACACAGAGAAGCAGGAGTCTCCGGTATAAGGTGGCGCATAATATACGTCTCTTGCCTGCTCTCGCGGTAGTTACGTGACCGGAGAACGAAAATAGATGCGCGGCGCCCATTTTCTGTCACGCCGGTGCATACACGGCGCGTATGCTTTCGTGTGTAGCTTATCGCGCGCACGTTTCCCCGGTCGAAGTAATTCCGCGTCTCGGGATAAGGAAAAGTCCCTTGATGGAGGCGGGCGGGCGAACAGAGTTCAACAGCCTTCTTGGGACGATGTCGCGTCGTCGTGCCGGAACTTTCGAAGAAGGCGAGATATCCGCTTTTGTGGGGAAAAATGCGCGCGATATACATATTTATACATATATACTATATATATATATATATGCTGCGAAACGGCACGCTGGAAACCGGCGGCTGATGTGCAAAAATTGCGACCTCACCTATCGCAGATGTGTTCTCGAGTCGAAGGCTTTTCCGCGGATAGTCAGCGCGGGCGATACAACCGCGCGTATTTCGTCGTTTCCTCGCGCCGGAGAACGCTTCCGATCGGTTTCCGAGACGAGAGTTCTCTTTCCAAATATCTCGACGCCGTTTGAGAAAATACGCTCTCTCTCTCTCTCTCTTTCGCGAGAGAATTTCCGCGTCGTCGAAGCTCAGCAGCGTTTTTCTGAATATTCGCGAATTCGCTTGCGGATATTCGCGAGATTAAGGAGATTGAAGTAACACAGATTACGATCAAAATATCACCATTTGATTCTTACCTCGAATCGATAAAAATGTAAAAAAAAACCACGCGATTTAAAATTCACGATCGTTGTGATACGAGAGCGGTCTAAAAAAAAGAGAACGAAGAAGAAAAAGAGCGAAGTCAAGAGCGAGCACAATTGAACGAATAATGAAACGGAATAGGAATTTCGTTCGGAAATAGAAGGCAATGCGCCCGCACGCAGTATGTCATACGTGCGCGAAATGCGGGCGGCGTATGTGTATGCGTGTGTGTATTTGTAATTCCAGTTTGAACGTGTATACATAACGATACAAGAGACAGGATGTTTCAAAGCGCGCGTGCGAGAACCGGAGGGATTTAACCCTATGGCGTATAATTCGTACATATACATTAGATTCACATAGACAATGCACGAAATTAATCGAGCCAGGCGTGCGCGTGCGCGCATAGCCGTACAATGAAATTTATACCGCCCGATAATGAATGCAAAATTGCCATCCCGGTACTTATGATCGACGCGTTGCTGAAATTCCGATGAACGTCGTATTAGTGTTATATATCGCCCGTGTTATATACACGCTTATAAATGTCGGTACCGTACACGCATACATCGGCGACGCAAAGAGACCATTAGACTGATTTAACGACGACGGGGGATCATTTATTCGCGTTTGTTGGCCTCGGGCAAGAATCATTTGGCCGCAAAACGATATAATCATTCTGTTGTCACAATGCTATAAATGATATTCATTGCGCTGCAGTGCACCCGTTGCATATTTGTACAACAATCGAACAAAAAAAATACGTTTTTGAAAAGAATCGATTGTCGTTTGATAAAACTAAAAAAAAACACAAGATTTTTTAGAATCTCGTTGTTATTGGTCGGCGAACGTTAAAAAATTGTGTTTTAATTACAATTTTAATTTTTATACAAATTTCGTATTCGACGTCGATGCGCGGCATCGTTTTATGAAATTTATTTACGTGCGCGCGTGTTTTATTCACAACATTATACTATTGAAAAATATTCAGACAACAAAAGCCCACTTTTACATTTTGGAGATGATACTTCATATTTGGCAATAAAATGTAAATCGACGCGAAGATGAGTTTTATTTGTTCCACATTGCAGATGTAATTCGAAACGACGAAAAAATAACAACCGCGTGCGTTATTGTTGTTACGTAGCGCGCTGCGAACGTTCGGATATGAAAATACGAGGATCGGAATCTTGAAACGAATTCGCCGTCAGTCCGCTTGAATGGCAGGTAATATAACGAGAAACAAAGGAAGAGAAAAGCGAGATAATCCCTTCGTACGGTCGAGTAAATTTCGAGGTTCAATTCTCGAGAGCTGACCAACGCGGTGCTGAATTCGCGAGTTCGCACAATCCGAAGCATTAACAAAAAAAAAAAAATAGACTGCTTTAAAACTTTCCACACCCGTGAATATTTAAAAACATAGTATCGTGCGAAAGAGAGAGAGAGAAAGAGAAAGAGAGATTTGCACACAAAATTTCAAGAGAAAGTTTTAACAAATAAATCGCGCAACAGCGTTGCATATATATATATGCGTGTGAAAATTACAAGTGTGCATTGTGTTTAACTTCCATAAAATCTGCGACTGAAATATATCACTTTTAAATAGAAAAATTATCACACTCTCGAACTGTGATATTCATCAGTGCGCACACACACACATTGCACACACGCGTTTATACATCGGCAGTTGAATAATAAACATTTTGCAAAGAAGAGAAGCGTAGCGATCGCGCGTAATCCGTGAGAAAAAAAAAAGCGAGAGATTTTATGTCAAGCTAAACCGCGCGCACCTCGAAATCCTCTCTCTCGCTAAAGTAAATTTCAGCGTTAGATCCTCCGAGGAATCTTTTGTGTCGAACTTTTCCCTTTTTTCTTTTTTTTTTTTTTCTTTTTTTTTTATCGTTCCCTTACCTCATCCGATGTGCTCCGTTTTTCTTTTTTACCGCGTAAATTTGTGTAGTTACGGAGAGAACAAGGGAAACAAGTTACGCGCAACCGAGATACAAAACGCTTGGCGTTTTACCCTCTCTCCATTTCGAGTTGAGAGAATTTTTCATCACCTCGGAGACACACAAGGGCGACGCGCATATTTTCTCGCCTGCGATCACCGTTGTAAACTCGAGGTGTGTAGAGTAGCGGCGCCGCTATCTCTTCGTCTGCGTCCGATAATTATTTTCCACTCTAATCAGTGTGTGAAATCAGTGTGTGGAAAAGGCTAACGGATAATTAAATATAATATATCGCTTGTCTCTTACTTATAGACCTTGTGCTCTTTTTGAGTGTTATAAAAGTGTAAAATCCGATCAACCTTTCCTTCCTTCGTCGCGCACCATCGTGTGTCGAGGTCGCGGCAAAAACATTCTATGTAGCTTAACAAATTTACGCCGTGCGAAAACAATATATACAACAGTTATTACATGCTGTAAAAAACTAACAATAACAGTTCCTCGATTCGGGCTATTGTGAAACGCTGAAACACAAGCGTCGCGAAATCGCCACTCCATATTTTTAACCTTTTACGCGAAAAGACTCGCTCCGCAAACACACGGCGTCAACTAACAAGAGGATAGCGGCGCGCGCTAAGTTTTAAAAATGAATTAAACTCACCCGTTATATACATGAGGATTACAGGTCTCGAGACGCGCGGTAATGCGACAAAAGTAGTCACGAACTAAGAAAGTTCATTAAAGTTGAATCAGTGGGATTTGCCGCCTTAAAAAGGTCGAAAATAAATTTTAATCAACCGTGTAATGCTGAAGAAGTGCATTTTTTCCTGACACGTGATTCTATTAATCTAATGATAACTAATATGATTAAAAAAAAAAAAAAAAAAACGATGCACCTAAATTCTCTAAATCGCTTAATAGCAATCTGATTGCATTTGATGAGAAAAGAGGAAACGCAGAATCGCCGGGCAATATCGTACGCAAAATCGGTTTAATTAACTGCAAACAAAAGACTGTACTTACAGTTCCGCTTTATTACGTTATTAACAAAATATCCGAGCGAGTTTGCTTATTTGGTACACGTCATTTATTTAATAAGCTTTCATTATTCCGGAAAAACGCAACAAACGCTAATTATATTTAATAAAGTGAACAAGCGTTAATTATCCTTTGTTATCGGAGCACAAACGTAGCGCACCAACGAACGTTTCCTTCGAAACTTCGTTAACTTTCGTTTCGTACACACAGTTCGTTTTCTTCTTCGTCTTCTTTCTCTCTCTTTCTTGGTCAATTCTTCTACTTACGCCCGCTCCGCGATAAGAATGCTATTCTCGATATTATCTCCCGGTAACGACGAGAGTAAAATCGGCAAACTTTTATTTTACAAACAGGCGCAATTATGTGTGACCTGCTTATGTGCGAATCGAGAAAAATAACTGCGCACTTTCTGCTTTTTAACAAAGAGAAAAGAGAAGATTCTCTTCGTTATATTGTGTTTCTTTTACAATGCCGATCGTATATTTTTCTGATAACACACGAGCCGACTTGAAATTGGCGGAAGGAAGGCCCACGTGCGACGATACTTCTCGCGAGATAGTGTCGATACGTTCTTAACGCAAACGTCGAGAGAGAAAGAGAGAAAGAGAGTTCATCATTTATCACGACTTATCTCACATTTCAACGACTGAAAGATTCGCTCGGCGAATCGGAAATCGAAGAATTCCTTACCGTTTTCTTGCTGCTTTCTATAGATAGGTATATTGACTACCACTACAAAAAAAGAAAGAAAGAGAAATTACGAAGCTATTTCTTATTTGCGGATATGCTCGACCTCGGCGCACGAAACCGACTCTATTTCAAACTCAATTGTTACAATTAATTAAAAAAAAAAAAAAAAAAAAATACTAATCAGTCAGAAAAAAATCACATAAAAAATGTATTAATCTCGAAGAGAGAAAAAGTGACTTACAATTTAAAGAGCTTGTGATGAAGCGAGTTCGTAATAATTTCGTGTGTAATCACCTGATGTTGCTCATAAAGCGCACATTAACATGCTAATAACGTGAATAGCGGTAGTCGGGAAAAAATTGCTCGGTGTCGCGAAGAGGGGAAAGAATCGACCGACGAACAGAGCGGTGTTTAAGCACCTTGCAATAAAGGTTTTCTGTCGTTTTTTGCGTAGGAAGATTAAAGCACACCTGTGCGGCACACAGCCCGCGTGGTGGTGGTGGTGCCACGAAAGGGCTGTGCTGGAGGAAATCGGTCTCGAGGCAGCATTCGTTACCGTTTTATTTGTTTCAGCCGGGGGTCGGCGAGAACACGATCGATCCTACCAAACGGCGACGACGACGGCGTCGCAGTCGCCGACGCCGCCGCCGCTGCCGCCGCCGCCACTGCCGCCGCACCGCTACTCTTCCTCTTGGTATCTCAGTAACTTTGGCCGGTTCTACCTACCCGTATACCAACTCCCCAATCGATACTCGACCCGACGACGAATCGTCTGTCACGATTCGACCGCCGCTATTCTGTATTTCCGAAGGACAATGACGACCGTGACGAGAGAGGACTCGTTGTTTACAATCAGTCTGTTTTGTTTCTCGTCTAAAAGCCGCGATTGATAAGATTTCCGCTTGATTTCCGCTCTCGCCTCCCATCTTGAGATGAGAGTAATTATCGGGCACAAACAGGATATGATGCAGCTTCATCGGATGTTACAGCATGCTAATAGGATATATGGGTCGTTGATGACGCAATCGGGGAAAAACATGATTTTATGCAGAAGAACAGAAACACGGAGATCAGAATTGTGAGATTTGTAGATGGAAGAAAACAATTTTAGCACTTCCGATCTATTTTCTCACTTATGTAGAATCGTCACGAGAGGTTTTGTTGTTTGTTGTTTTTTTTAGCCGGATGTGCAAAACTGCTAAAAACAACTACGCGCGCGTCCGATTATTTTATTATCTCTCGAGAGGATTTTTTTATTTCGTACTTTCCTTCAAGGTAGAAATAACACTGGCGGAAGAAACAACAGACGTTTTCAGCTTCCCGTGATCGTATAACAAAAAAATAATAAAAAACAAAGTAAATAAAAATTGTCGTTCCGCTTTCCCGCGATCGTAACAAGTTTCCCTTTCGCTTATCGACAGGCTTCTCGAAGCGTGACGTAGTGTGTTGTGTGTATCTTTCGATCATCGCGAGCGATACACGCATCCATCATGTTTCCATCGCCGCGTCTGTCTCTCTTTCTCGGCGTCGGGCCCCGGTCATAAATATCTCGAAAACGATGCGCGCGCGCAACGACAGGTGTATCAGGCGAAAACAAAGAGGATATAGATGCGCGCGTATTCACGGGGCACAGATTCGCGAAAACCGATCTCGTATATATTCGCGGCCGCAAAATGGTGAGCGAGCGAGCTGGTGAGAGAGAAAGAGAATCGCGCGCGGTGGCAGCGGCAATTTTGACGATAAAGCGGATCACGAGCCGATTATATCGAACGTTTGTTCCCGTCGTGGTATAACATTTAGTTTCACGGAGTTCCGGGATTAGCAATGGAGAGAGCCCGCGCCGGCGGCGATATGCTAAACCGTAATCGATCATCGCTTTCTGTCGAAATGAACCTCTCCGCGCGCGCGTCTCCGGCGTATACGCAGTAGCCTCGGCTTATGCACGTTCGGCTGCGCGTTTCACGCCGTGTTTGACACATCGACGTACATATACCTACACACACGCGAAGCCAGCTGCGCCTCGCGGCCCGATAACGAATCGATGCGAGAATCCGAGAGTTTAGCAGCCGGAGGATTCGTAGCGATCTCTCGCCGCACGCGCTTGTATATCCGTTTCGATCATTCCGATTTCGCTGATTACAAAGTCGCGGGCACAACGACCTCGGAACGCGCGCGCGCATCTGATCGAACGAGCATGATAACGTTACGCGGGCGCCGTGGCTGTAATCGCTCGTGTAATTGCGCGATCAATTTTCTTCCACCTACGCGCGCGTACCGGAGCGTAAGGGTGCAAGTTCGCACTGCATACGAAAATGGAATCCGATCAAGATATGCTGACAGTTTGATTGTAATAGTGAGTAATTTTGTTATTTGCGGAGAGAGAGAGAAAGAGAACATTTTGTAAATAAATTCTTTTTCTCTATCTCTCTTTCTCTATCTCTTTTGTTATTCGTTCTCTTTTCTTTTATCACTGTAACGCTCGGCTTTGTAAAAATTATATCTTCGCATTGAAGAGTGTAATCGGATTATTTTAGCCGCGCGTGTTCGAAAATTTGCACGTAACAAAATGGAATTATACAGGGGATTGCGTATATAATAGGAAGAAGATAAACAGCGTATCACAGTTCCGTGTTTCAATTTACATGTCAATTATCATTTCCTTTCTGGAAAATGAGTTCAATAATTTCGTTACAGAAATACGGGAAAAAGATTGGGAATAAATCCTGACGTATGCGCGCATTACCTTTTTTCACGAAGATTTAACTCTTCAACGATTTAATAGAATTTTAAAATCGTACTGGCGGAGCAAATAAAAGTATCTTTTCCTCTTGCAAAAAGGTTGCAATATTTATATTTATTATGTCTTATTTATACCGTGACCTTTTTGAGGAATTGTTGTACCGCACCGAAAATGAATCATTCATTTCGTTCTTTTGTGCGCGAGAGAAACTATCGCGTAGGATTGCATTTTTCTTTCCGTTTCTTTAATTACTACGTAAAACGCGCGCGCGCGTACACACAAAAGAGAGGCACGAAAGGAAAAACAACCGTCGGTCGTGATTCCACGACGGTTGAAAACCTCCTTCTCTACGTTGCAACTTTTCTTTGAAATTTAATTACAAGCAGTGTTTCAGAGCTAACAATAAGTTTAAAACACATTTTTGCTTGGAAGCCTCCGCGCGCTGAAATTTACTGTATAAATACATGTGTATGAATATATTTTCAAGAAAACACCTCTTATGTAACGGAAGTTTCTTGTGTATCTTCTTCGAACTAATGACAAGTTAATTGTCGCAAGTCTCTGAATTATTTTGTTTTTAAATAAGATTTAAACGTAAAACCTATTTTTTATATTTTGCATTTTCTATACACGCATGCATACACGTACAATACGTATCCAACACCAATAGTAACACATTTCCAACAAAATTGAATTATGGTTTCTGAAATTGCACGCGGATATTATTCTAATGCAGAAGCTGCATTCGCGCTGCATTTCACGGCGAAGTCAATGTAATTTATATTCCAGTGAAATACGAGCGACATGAAAGTCGACGTCGTGTGATGGCAAGTCTTATCAGAAAATCCGATAAATAATGTGTCGGGCCGGCTTTGCATAAATACATAAACATATATGTGTATACTTATAAACCCCGTTTCTAATTTTTTAAATTATATATCGCGATGACGCGCGCATGTGCAATTTTAATTACATTAAAACTAATTAAAATTAAACAGAAAAAGCTTGATAGCATTCACTCTCTTAGTAGCGGTAAACATTTTTCATTTGAAAAGGTGTGGATTTTGCTCCCCGTGTGACGAACCGCTGAATATATGAAAAATAAAACCTATAGAAAAAGATCAGAAAGATCAACCGGATTTACTAGAATTCATAAAAGTTCATTCTTGCAAAATTAATCGAGGAGATTTGCGCACTTCGACAAGAAATCGCATTTCACATTTATCGGGATTAGTTCGTTTGAGACGTTTTTACATGCCGCGCTGTGCTTTTTTTTTTGTCCGCGTGACGATGCCAATACGGAAAATTAGATTTCCACAAAGAACGGAGAGCCGAGCGCTCTGCGTCGTCGCGGAGAGATCGCACTGTTTTCGTTTTTGAAGTTTAATCCTGCGGGAGGTCATTAGATATTCCCAGTGCATGGGCGTTGTATTCTCGTAAGTGGAACGAGGTGACCAAAGAGTATATAAAGCGACGCGCGGCCGGCTTTTAAAGGACGCAACGTACATATGCATATGCGCCATTCCTCCAATTAGTCGTTTATTATTCGGAATTGTTCTGCGGCGCAAAGCGCGCGCTCATAGGGCCGAGCTTGAAATTGTAATGGAAGAATGTAATTTGCGGTAAATACAGAGGTTGAAAAAATTACGACAAATCTCAAAAGCAACCGCGAGAAAATTAATAATTATAACGATGTACTTATGGGAGAACTGTTGTAGAAATAACTTTTTACTTCTTCCGCGACAATTGCGTAATTTAAAACGTCAATTATTATTATTATTCTCTGGGGAAAAATATGAGACAATATACAGATTTGTGTTCGGTTATGAGACATTTTAATTAAGCGAGTTTTTCATCAATACTTTTCGAATTTTCGATGATTATTTGTTTGTTATTAAGTAAATAAACTATTTTTCGCATTCGCGATAACTCTGTGCAAAACTATTTATAAAACAAAATTAATTACATAAAGACACGTTGTATTTGATAGGTATTTTGGTAAATATAATATATATATATATAAATATGTATATATATATATATATATATATACATGTATAAATCCCGTCGAAACGCGGTAACACTGCGCGCAATAACTTACTTAATTTTAATAAATTGAATGATCGATATAATTTGAAATCCCTATATTTTTGGTTTAAATTTATAATTTTGTTTCAACAATAATCCGAGTTCACACGAATACACAAATAACGGAGACATATATGTGGATTGGATATAAAAATACTTTCAAAATAATATTTCAGATTCCGTTCTACGTCATTGAGCTGTATAGCGCGGAACGCGCGCGATGTGTGCCCGGATTACTAATCTTAGGATTGCCCCCGTGCTTGGAGAGCACGGTATAAACGCACGATGAATTTTAATTGCGCGAAATTACTACAATGCCGCGCGCATTGTATACTACAATTACAAGATAAGCGAATAATATCGTTTGAAAAACAAACGCGCGCGCGCGAGCGCGAGCATGGCATGCATCGCGCGCATAATGACGGTATCTATTCGGAGAGGACATCAAAGTATGAATTGTATGCAGATTGCGGATGAACACACAAGCGCCAATAAAAAATGCTGATGGGCTTCAACCGTCAGCGCTCGGGAATTCATCTACTAGCGTCATCGCGATTGTCACAAATGTACGAAAGTTTTTTTTTTTTTTTTTTTTTTTAAACTTGCAGTAACAAAAAAAAAATTCGCAGAAACGGACGACGTAAGGTCAAAGCGACGTCAAGGAAAGTTTGACTTGGAATTGAGCGAGGAATTTATATTTATATCTGGTATACATTTCGCGCGCGCGTAACACATGGCACCGACGCGTCACCCATATTTCACCGGCGGTCTAAGCGGACTCGTGTGCGCCACAGATGTTGCGTGTGTGTATGTGTTTGTGTGTGTGTGTGATTCATACTAGGAAAAGCTCGCAAGTAACTCGCGCAAGGTAGAATTTCCGGCCACGACCCCGGCCTCGTTTTACGCGCGCGACGCCGCCGCACCGGACGCGTATATATTTTATTTCGCGCCGACCGGCGCAGGCCGGCGCGAGATGGACCCGCCATATAGAAGCGGACATATGAGGCCGAGATTTTACGAGTCGATACGTGTGTACGTGTGTGTGTGTCACGTGTATACGCGCATTGGCACACGCGGCCCGGCTATCGAGGTTAACTGCGGTCCGAACGCAATTTATTCCCATCTCGATGGCGCGCGCATTCCGCTTCGTTGCCACGAACGCGCCTCATCGCAAGTGCGGCGACGGCGGCCGGGATCCCGTAGACGATGTATATCTCGCATTGGGAACGGAAATCGCGTTGCAATTGCGCGCGCAAGCTGGAGATTATGATATAAGCGATGAGGCGCATACCAGGCGCGAATAAAACTGCGAACTGAATGTGAAAATGAACTATAAAATATGTGCGCGGAGCGTATCGCGTTCCAAACAAGAAAATTCGTGTTCGCCCGCGCCATAATAAAACCGGGGGATATTTCACCACGTCGTTTCGCGGCTGTTACGAACGGTTTGCGCGAGAACGGGATTTATTTCATCGCTCGACGCTCCGAAAATCGTTCGCACGCGCCGCCGCAACGTTGCGTCGCGATAATGTCGCGCGGATTCAACTTTTCTCTTTTCCCCTCAACCCTTCCTATTCCTGGAAAAGCTCGCAAAATGTCGGTCGTGGCACCCGTTACGCCCCGCGGATCCCCCGAAAACGCGATGAACGCAAACACGCGCGCACGGGATTTACGTGTCCCGGGATCTGCGATAAACCCGCCCGGGGGGAGATAATGCGAAAATTTACGAATAATCCGGCACAACGACCCGACAAATTGGAGTTTTCCGTAAAAGGAGAGGGGAGGGGACTATAATCGTTTTACCTTTAAATTCCCATGCCTGAACTATAGTCTAATATATATATGCATTGTATATGTATAAATTCAAACAACAAAAACCAAATCTGCACAGTAAACTGGGGAAAAAAACTTCTACTCTACACGCAGAAAAAAATTCTCCATTTTTTTGTAAACAATATAAACATTCACGCACAATTTGTCGCAAAACGCAGTATCTCGCTTCTTTTTTTTTTTTTTTAGGAGAACCAACTACGATATTTGCCGACGGTTATTTAAGCCGATTAACTTAACCAAAAGATAATTTATGATCTTATTTATGACCTTAATTTTTTATTCTGCCAACGCGAAGAGATTAAAGCTCAAACGCGTATATATTTAAACGCTAACTCGCGCTCGGTGTACACGAACCAAAGGCTCGTTGCTGAACGTGAGGCGAACTTGGAAGCTCCCGACCGACTAAAAAACATTCCGCGCCCGTGTTATCGTTTGCACGTGCTCCGCAACTATCATTTAGCACGGATAGCAACGCATTACTACGGTAAACATTTCGTGTGGGGGAGAGAGCACGTGGGAAATTTGCGAATCCATTGCGCCGAGTAGTTCCGAGAGCGCCACTCGATTCAATGTATCACTCTAATATAGGAATAAACGGAAAACGGAACTTTCTCCCCTCGACGTTTCGTTTGCCAGGAAGCAATTCATTAGGCCTCTATCGTTTATTACGGAACTCTTCAATTTTAACTTCAAAAGAGAGACAGAGAGAAAAAGAGAGAGAATCGCACATTTTGAAAAATTCTTCTTACGCAAATACAACTTTTCTCTGCAAAATTTTTTAACTGTCAACACTGTGTAAGTTTATTTTACACACAATTAAGATACAATTATATTTTATAATTGAGATAAAATTATTTTACGATATACTGAATTATTTCGCAATTAAGATAAATTTAACGCGACTTTTAATGTAACGGTATAATCTAATATAATGACCTAATCATATTGTTACAAATTCAAGGGAAATTATATGTTTAGTCATTTTGTATATTTACATATATTTATATGTAAGTCGACCTTTATAAAATTACCGAGTCAGAAACATCTCAAAACACACGAGCGTATATCCCTTTCATCCGTCTGAAACGATGTTTCAATATCTTTCATGCGATTCCGCTCAATGCGGAACATCTTTGATGGAAAAGTTTCCAACCATTCACTCGCGAATTTTCCATTTCGTGTACAATAATGCGCCGCCAATCAACCGCCGCATATAACGTTAAAAAACACGTCGCAAAAAAAGAGCGTTTGATGGACGTTCGGTCGATATCGGTGGCGTTAATTGCTGCCCGAATGAGTTCTAATTGACGGGCGGACGCCTCATCAGCATCGTAGTAGGAAACGTTGAAGCAGGTGGTAAACGCTGCCGGGGAAAAGGAAAGAGGACGTCACGATGACGACGACGACGACGACACTTCGTGTCGGTTACTAACGAAAAGTTTCATCACGCGGTGTCAGCGAATCGTGCTTTATGAGCGCATTGCGCAGCATCCGACCTCCGCGACATAAAATGGCCCCCGTAAATCTTCTCTCCCGTCGAAGATGGAAAGAGAGCGCGGCCGAGTAGCCCATCGGTCAGCCAACTAACGTTGTTCGTTTTGAAATATGCGCGGGTTTGCGCTAATAGACGATAAAGATCTCATCTCAAGCGCTCTTTCTCTCTCTCTTTCTCTCACACACTGAGCACAGAATGTCATCACACATTTTACAATCCTTTTTTGTGGAGAATATATTTAACTTTAGTTTTTTTTTTTCTACGCTCATTATAAAGTAAAATATGTTCGAGCTAAAATAATTCATAGCGCATAGCCCGAAGCTTGCATAGCAAAAATTTCCGTTTTACTTCCCGAGTTAATAAGAAAAGAAATGCTAAAAGTCTGAAAGTTGTGCCAATATTTTAAATATCAAAATGTCTTGGAATGCATACGTCTATAGATTTAATTGACACTTAAAAAAGGGGTCTTACTTGGCAAGTAGAACATATATATTACAGTACACATATATATTGCGCGTGCTTCTTATTTGTAACATATAACGTGTTAAAATTCACAAATCGATTCAATTTAATTACGCGGCACATTCGACGGAATTCGCTCACGTTAATTATCGAGAGCAAGAAGTCCGCTAAATTTGGGGTTAATTGATTGTGTCATCCTTTCCCCACTAACTAAAGGTTTTTATCTCGCGCGGGAATAAAAGAACGTTAAACGAGCGTTAAAAATACGGCCCATTAAATATCGACACCATAGTAATAAAATACCTCCTAATAAAACTGTTTTATCTCCGATCTATAAAAATTAATAGCGCGCAAAATAAAACACACTTCAGATGTAACAAATACCGATTATATTAAAAAAAAAAAAAAAATTAAATTTTTACAAAAAAAACTGAGACATCTCCACGAGAATAATACTTTCGCAATAAAACACATCACATCCATGTGAAAGCTGACATTTTAGCGACATTAATGTTTCATTGAATATATATCATGATGAGCGCGCGGAATCTTTTATAACGCTCTCCAACGAAGGACGTAGCAGCCTACGATGACGTATATTCTCTCTCTCTTTCTCTCTCTCTCTCTCTCCGATCGACACGATTATACAGGCGGTGCTTCTTAAATTTTCCACAGCATTTCGAAGAGCCCGGGAGTGTGTTCGGGGTATATTCGGGGAAGCGTCGATTGACCTTTGGTCGATGTAAGTCTGTTCGCTGAATCTTTGATCATTCTCGAGGTCGAGTGCCATCGACTGGTAGCGAACCCATCTCGTCGTCGTCGTCGTTCTTTATTAGGTCGCCCTTTTTGGCGAGACCAGAAGCGACGTTTTAATCCCACCCAAGTACATACTACTCGGGCGCGCTCTTTCTCGGGTGCGCCTCTCACGGAAACGTACAAGAGCCGAGGACAATGGCGTGCGAAAGGAAACGCTTTGATCCGCACACACGTTTTTTTTTTTTTTTTCCAGGGTTGTCTCCGCCCGCCCGAATAAACCGACGGAAGACTTGCGCTCTCTTTTTCTGTTCGTAATTACGCGCTTAAAGACAGAAGAGAGGGATAAAAAAAGACACTTCTCTGACTCGTTGAGATAATTGTTTACGCGTTATTATGTTCGTTGCGTCATCGCGAGCGATATGTTTCGAAGTAGTTTGCGCGCGCGCACGCGAGCGAGCTACTGATATATCAAACGCGTTTCCTCATCAAAACATCTCATTCTCGCCCGATAAAACGCGCACACGATCCGTATACAAGCTTTACCTAACCGAGGAGACGAGCTCAAAGGCGAAAATCGATCTATCGACAAAAGAGACTATTTGTCACGTTACGGGAAAAAAAAGGAATTCCGATCGCATCAGCGTTCATCACCCTCTTTCCTTTTGCGCGAGGTCGACTGGTTCGTCCTTTTGGGAGAGAAGAAAGGTTATCGAGCTCTTGAGGAGAGTACTAAAAGCGCGTTAATCAGAAACACTTTCAACATTGGCTGCGCACACATATTTGCGCGCGCGCGTGTCTTTGTGAAAGCGGACGACGACGAAGACGACGACGACGACGACAGATTGCAGATTGCTCATCAGAGAGACTGGTCTGGTCTCTCGCCCTAATGACGCCTCGTTGAGGCTTGATTTAATTTTCGACGCGTATATAGTCGAGAGAGAGTCTTCGACACACTCGCAAGAGTATGCTCGTCGCGCGCTCTCGACGACGGGCTCAACTCCTCCGGATAGTTCGTGGCTGCAGCAAAGCAACTTCGTACGTACTCCCGTCTATCGAGAAAAAAAACCCCTGAAGTTAACTGACGTTACCAAAGCACGTTTTTTTTTTTTTTTTTTTTTTTTTTTTTTTTTTTTTTCGAAACCATTTCGCGATCGTTCACGACCGATAAATAACTCGAGTAAAAACCATACTCGTTGCAAGTAACTTTTAATTTGAGATATTATCGTGAAGTAGTTTGCAGAGAGGGAGAAAGAGATCAACACGGCTCTTGAACACCATCAGGCAGACTATATAGAATCGACTCGAGTAGCTCGTAATTATCGTAAAGTACAGTTCAAATCAATCTAACTTCGCTCGAAACTGCCGTGAAATGAGATGAGGCGAGATCGGTTCTATATCTCATAATTATCGCGAAAAGAGAAGCGTATATCCGCGCAAACGTGTCCACGTGTGTCGTGTTTGTTCGCGATCGCAGTTGCGGTAAAAACACCGTAAATTTCGGAGTAATCTCGACAGATTTCTCGCAACACGACGGTATAAAATTGGAGGAGGGAGAGGGACGGCGGGAAGCTCGCAAGTGATTTCGAAAACAGAAGAAAAATCTGTCAGACGCATACAGAACTGATGAAAGTAACTGTTCCGGACATTTATTAAAGAAATAATTATTAGACACACACAAATGTTAAAACGTAACAGTTCTCAGTGTTTCAAGTTTTTGAGATATGGTTTTGAATATCAGTTCTTATAACTTTATACGCGTATACTTTGTTACCATTGTTTCTATAGAATGAATGTCCGGTCATTTGGGATACAGATATCCCTTGTACTGATTGTTGCGAGCGCAAGAGAACTCGAAGGATGCGCGATAGCTCCCCCCGGTCACAGTTCGGACTCGCAACAAGCACGCGCCGCGCATCGACGTGGATTTCGAATGAGGTCAGACGAGGTGCATGACGGCGATTGTTACAGCAAGACGATGGGGGAAAGAAGGGTGCGCGAGAGCGCACCGGGTGGAGAAACGAGGTCTGGGCGGATCGCACCGTAATTTAAGAGCGGACGGGGCCCCAGCCGCACGCTCGTGCACAAACTTAATCCACTCATTACACGGCATGCACAATGACGGCAACCGTGTATATACGAACGTACGAACGCACGCGGAATCTTCAAATTGCTTTCGAGTAATTGCGGCCGGCCCTTCTTCTTGGACGTCGCGTGGGTAAATACTCGAGTTGGAAGAAGAAGAATTCTAATGGGTCCCCGTGCACGGCCAATGTACGCGACACACATGACTCCGAAGTACGCGAAGTTGCAAGCAACGCGGTTTTTTTAAATCAGAAGTATAATTTTTTTCTTTTTCTTTCGTTAGAAAAATATAAAAATAGTTCTATTGTAAGAAAAAGAGAGAGAGAGAGAGAGAGAGAGAGATATGGTCTGTATAAATATTTCGGACTGTGTGTGTTCCCAGTTTTCCTCTTTCCCGATACGATCTCATTTTTGTTCTTCAGAGAGATATAACTTGAACACACACACACACATATTCGCTTTTATTTTAGAAATAGAATTTATCTTGAAAGAAGAGAGAAAAGTTTGAAATTAAAATTACAGTTGCTGCGTCTAACTCGTGACAAAAAGTTTTTACATTCTCACGTTTGTGTAATATTTATTGTCGTGGAACAGTTCATATAACCAATTGCTCATTACGATATGATATAAAAAACATTAGAAAATAAATCAGTAAATATGCAAGTACAAAAGTAAAATCTGATTAAATATTCGAACAAGCAAAGTGCGAATAAAGTGTCCATTGCTTCCATTTTGCGCCGAAACGAAATTGTTGCGCGCAGATTGCGCAGTAAAATACGCTTAGGATTTCGGGAGAAAGGGAGAAGGAGCTTTGTTAATCCAAGAATTAACATCTGTCGTTCCCGCCGCGGACTCCAAAGGAAATATACGGAAGGAATCTCGCGGAATTTGCACGCCAAAACTAGCAAATAACTCGTGTAAACGCTTAAGACATCTTAAACGGTATAATGTGGAAATTTACTTCAAGCGTGTTTAAGTTTTCGAGCGCATATATCAACGACTATACATATATACAACACGCGCGTGTATTGTTCGCACAGTACGCGCTCATCGCCGAACATCTTTGCGTGCATATCTCGTAATAATAAGCAAAATCCAAATTATTGTATTGCGAATAATAACGAAACGCGTAGAGCTAAATTACAAATTTTATTATTTACGTTCAGAAAATAAATAATATTACTTGAACGCTAATGCAATAATAGTGAAAGTGAAATGAACCTAAAATTATTGCTGTTATCCGATAAGATAAGCGATAGAGTGTTTATTGTGACAATAGAAATATTTTTTTCTTTCTCTATCTTTCCCGTTGTTGTTTATAGTATGAACTAGATTAAAGATATTCAAACAAAAGGACAGTCATTCTTTTCTCATTAAGAAGCGACGAAACTCGCACGAATACATCGCGTATCGGTTGTGTGTTACACGTATCACGTCCGTGTACATCTGCGTTCGTTCGTGTTTAGATTCGCAGTTATAAATCAAGTGGAAATGCGATGGGAGCCGAAAGGAGAACGGCGTGCAACAAACGGAGAAGAAGAGAGATCGCGGATTGTCGGCAGATATTGGACAGATGTCGCGTTGCATGTGCAAATGTATGAACGAAAATGTCGGGGGGAGAAAGGCGAAACCCCGGGAATCAAGAACGACGTCGGGGAGGATTCTCGTCGTACCCAACGATGAACTTGTGCATAGATGCGCATATACGTGCGAATAAATATGCGCTCGCGTATGTGCTACACAAGGTTCGGTCTCGCGTTCACGAGAGCGAACACGGAGATTGTCGGTCGACTGGCCCAGATGCGACATTCCCGAATGTGAAGGGTTTTTTAAATATACATATATAAAATGCCAGCGTGCGATCGCACATGTGTAGCGACCGTTGCATTATCCGCGGGTCATGCGTTTTTAAAAATGCGGTGCGCTTTAACGACGTGACGCAAAAAACGCAATATTTTTCCGTCAGTATTTTTTTTAGATTAGCAATATTCCCTCTGTCTGTCTGTCTGTCTGTTCCTCTCTTCTCTCGCTCTCTCTGTTTCGCGTATATTTTTTTGTTTCTAAAAATATTCGTTATAACGCGCCAGAGGATATTAAACAAAAACCGTGAAAAAATGACAGAAAAAAAAAGAGAATGGAAAATTCTCCCGGAGCATGATTGCGCGAACGTGCGATCTCTGCGTGTATGACTTGTAGTGTACGCGATAATTTCGCGAAACGAAATCGCCGTGGCGTTGTGAAATTAATTGCGCCGGCTCCGTTACGACAGGTGCGATCGGCTAAGAATCCAACGAGTGTAGCGTAATTCGATAATGAATGCTCCCGCGCTTAACGATCGTGAGAGCTTCGCTTCTCGGCGGGACGAGTCGCGCGATTAATCACCCGCTGCGATATACCCGGGCACTTGATTTCTTGCTCGACGGAGTCTGCTGCTCGCCCTTGTTTTTGCGAGGACCTCGCGCGCGCGCGCGTTTTGCGTCCGAAACAAGGGGCGAAGAGCGGACGGACTCGCAACGACCCGGAGCCAAACGGGCAATCATTCGCATCGCTTGATATTCTAATAATCGCCGCTTCACCACGCGTGGAACACTTCAGGGCGCGTATTCGGCGCTCATTTTCGCGACATCTTCTTTGGATATTTCCGCCATTAGGCGAGAAGAAAAACTACGATTTTCACTCAACTCTTGGAACAATTTTTATAAAAATCAAGTTTCGGGTCGTTTCCACCAATTCTTTCGTAAGAATAATTTTTCTATTCCCGGTTTTTGTCTTCCTTTTTTTCATATAAAAATATTAAAATTTTAAAGCGTTCGTTACGGGCCAACACGTTTGAAAGAGAATAATTTTTACATTCTAAGAATTAATTTTAAAATTCTGCTAAAATTTCTGTGACATGTACTCTCTCCGTGTGCGTGTGTTTCAAAAACAAAAACAAAAAATATTAAATGCGCATTCTATATAGGCGTGCACTTCCATTTGCATCCATTTGCGCAAACCGCAAAATGTATAATACACAGAGTAGTAGTTGTACACATGTTCGTTTAATCCATTCACTTCGAAATTGATAAAACCTGATCTATGATCTTTCTCGGTTGTTGCGATTCTCAGTTCCGTATTCTTGCGAATAAAATTGTTCGGAATAAAATAATCAAGAAAGAGCGGAAAACCAATTGTGTAAAAATTACATTACAGAGAGAAAGCTTTTCTGTTTCAGAAGGAAAACGCGTCTTATCTTATAATAGCTTCTTAATAATTTGCCAACACAAAAAAAAAAAAAAAAAAAAAAAAACTCAACGCGTGCTAGATTCAACCTCGAGATGATTTCACAAAGGAGGGCGCCATTCAATTATTGAATACACAGTCAATGTGTGCTATTGGTGCAATATATACGATTCTATATACGTATACGTATATTGTGTTGGCACGTAAAAGCTCGAGAAAAGAGACGATGTATGTACATACCAGTTTTCGCTTCTGTCTGATTCTCTTTCTCTCTCTTTCTCTTTCTTTTCAATTTTTTAATTTGCTTTTATTTTTTATTCAGTTTTCATATTTTTTTAATTTTTATTTTTTTTTTTTGTTTATGTTGCGCTTAAAGAGAGCTTTCCCCGAGCGTGCTTAATATATAAAACAATGTTTATCTCTCCCATATATATTTATATAGAGATATATACATATATATGGTCACGTGTGCACATATATGTGTTACATAATCTATTGTGCATATGCGAAAGCACGGAATGTGCAAGCCGCCGTGTCGCGCGCGACAGATACGCTCGGCTTCCAAATCACGTGATAGAAAATTGCAATTTCAGAACCGCGGAACACTCTCGATCCGTTATGACGCGACAAAATTGCATTGGTGGTGCATTACTCGATAACGCGGTTGTCGTCCTTTCTTCCGGAGAGCACGACGGAGAAGACAATGTAAAATACCACACAATTTCGGATACAATACGTATAATAAAACAAAAAAAAATCGAGCACAAAAATACACGAATCCGCTGAGAATTATCTACGGTTTTGAATTATCAGTTCAGGAGAGTCATATGACGAATGAAATAAAATCGTTTTCGTTCCGATGCGATTTGCGACGGTAGTTCTGTCAAATCACTATTCTCTTTCGAAACTCTCGTGGATTATCACGGAAAAATGTTTGTTCTCCGATTGTGCGTGATGAAACTAATATTCTCGCTTCGTTAGAAAAAAGCAAATTCCATACTCTTTCTATGAAACGGTCTATTTCTTCTTTTCTATAGTCAATTTTTACGCGCGCGAACACGATAGATAGTTCTACATTGTTATCCGTATAAATAAAAATAAGTGTACAAAGTCGTAAAAAAAACAATAACATCCGCCTTCCGCGTCCATTATGTGAAATACAATATGTGCGAGAAAATATATAGTAGGTAAAAATCTCATCGTTCATGAATATTGAAAACTAAATTCTCTGATGAAGGAAACAAAAAAAAAAAAAGAGATACACAAAGAACCATTATCTAGTATGTACATAAAAAGAGAGGCGCACATTGCAAGAGAATACGCCTTGAAATTATTTTGCTTTGCCGTCATCTCTCAAATGTCTTGTTCAAGAGCGTGAGCGCGCGCGCGCAATATTAACATAACATTTACCTTATTTGATGGAAAACGGAAGTAAGTCCCTCTTCTTGAAGAATAATGCATGAGAATATCGTGAGTTTTATAAACGGTGAATATATTATAAATATCTCTCTTCCCGGAATAACTCGAAGAAGCTCTCGATCAAGTCGTCTCTCGCGATTGAGTATTTGTTCGAAAACTTATCGAACGCGCGCCGTTCGATTTCTTTCGAGTTGCAGATTTTGAGAACACGCGCGCGGAAATAACTTTCGGAGAATATACGCAAATAATCATCGACGAAAATGGTTGACGCGCGACCGAACTTGCAGATCGAATTCTCGTTCACATCGGAGGCTCAAGGCAAAAGAGATACAAGCGCGGCGACATTATTTATTATACATTATTTCGCGTGTAAACACGTACACATATATTATTTTCAGGAAATCGGATCGATTATCCGGTTTCGAAGCTTCTCGCGCGTGTATCTCGATACTCAAACGCAATTAAAATATAAAATGTAATCAAACATGTATCAAAATAACTAAATTTACTCGTAAATTATCAATTCTGTTTTTGTGTTTGTGTTGTGATTTTGTAATAATCCTTCTCCGCTTTTGCGCGCGCGTGTGTGTGTGTGTGTGTGTATGTGTGAGAGAGCGTGCGCGCCTCACGTGAACCCCGGAACGATTAAAAACTAGCTGTTTATCTTTATTCAGCGCGCATTTCATCGATAAATCGGATTAATCGGTTCGTTGCGCTTCGCAGCCGGTCATATCATTATTGCTCGTGCGAGACGCGCCGGTATAAACGCGACAAGGAGAATAAATTTCACATCGTCGATACATATAAAAATGTTATTTCTCTTTCTCTCCGCGGAATACAACGAGATTCGTCATGGTGCGTCGGAAAAACTGACGGTTATGAGCCGTTGTTTTCCCGGAGTTGCCGGTAATACAAAGCGCGAACTAGCGGCGCTTTATATTACGCCGGTCGCGCGTTATGCCGCATTATGCATTCCGCAAGTTTTCGGAATGGATGAGCGCGACTGTCGCGCTTTTTTAACAAATGACACCTTTAACAAATGCACCGCGAACGTTCTCTCCGCGATACACGTCGTCGGGCTCTCTTCTGTCCCGAACCAGGCAGAAGCTTTAAAACGCAAACGTTCGCGCGTACCAAAAAGCAGAAAAGCGCGCGGGCGCGCGCGCTCTTTCCGCATTTTACGATAACGGCTGGCGAGCGCGGACCAACAAAAATTTTATCGCATGCCGGCTGTTTTAGTGTCACTCGGGGAATCCGCTATTCCGCTTTATTCAGATTCGTCCGTTCGCAACTTTGTACTATGGCACAGCACGCGCGCGCACCGGTTGTTGGCGAAAAAATTGCGCGTCCCGCGGGAAAACGCGCGCCCGCACATTTTTGTCGAGTCCGCTGTTCTGCGGGCTCGCAGAAAAAAAATCCGCACTGCGGCCGATAAAAACGGCAAGTTTAGCCACAAACGTCGCGCGGTCATTGTGGTTCGCGTGAATAAATCCGCGCGTCGATCCGTCGATCCAGCAGAGCACATTTTTTTGTCCAAACGTGATTGTTTGATCGCGCTTAAATGTTTATATACTATTAGACGGACTGCGCTCCGCTGTTTTTTCAATTTGCAGGCGACACACGCAAATGATAAAATTTTTATGTACAAACACACCGGTCTCTGAAAAAATACACGAAATCATTTCAATTTGCGGGAATCATACAATTCTGTGTGATAACACGTTTATCTTGCGTTAATAAAACGGAATATGACGTAGGAGAGTGCGCGCACGTATTCTCGTCTATACGTATTTCAACGAACGGTCGCCACAAAGCCAGATAAACCTAGCTCCCGCCAGGAAGTTAGGTCGCCATAACGTAATTGTGGAATTAAGATCCTTATGGGAGTTAGATCGACCAAGTTCTGAGTGCAAACGCTCGAGCATCAATATCACGAGTTGCCAAAGCTTCGAAGTGTTAACGCTAAATCCGTGCAGAATCGTTTCTTGTAAGTTCGACGCGTCTTCCCTTCGATTCTCCTCTCCGATTCAAGGAGAAACAGCGTGACAAAGATACAAGTGGAACGTAAAACTTTAAGTATTTTTTTTTTATACCGAGAAACATTTGTGCGTATTAAAAATACGCTGTCTCTTAAAATTTTATTTTGCTCGAACAATTATATTTTGTTCTCACACAGTTGACAGTAGCTCGAGCTATAAAAATGAGTTTATTTAATTTTAAATTGAATATATCTTAAAACTCGATTATACCGAGAAAGAGAGAAAAACAGAACTTAGCTATCTTAAACAACATTTGAATAATTTCAAGAGAAAGAAAATATACGATACTAAATTATTTAAACGCTGTAGTTAAAAAGTCGAGGTCTTTAAAAAAAATTACAAGACAATATTTTCTCAAACGGAGCTTTTTCAATATTGACACTGCAAATAAATATTTTGATATCCGGCTAACTTATTTGAGAATAAATATCGTCCGTGTATATAGGCAGGGAAACGTTCATATTTTTACACATAAAGTTGCGCTTGTTAAGATATTATTGATATCGTCGTTAAGATATTATTGAAATATTATTGGCGCAACTTCATATGTGGAGGCATCAACAGTCCTGCCTCTATTATTGCAGGACGGAAAAATATACATTGTCAATAAATAAACAATGGATACTTTGTTTTTTTTTGTTAACTGAGCACATTTCTATTAATACGAAAATACGTATTTTCTTTTCTACGTTATATAGTGTACAGTTTTTTTTAATTATTCCAAATAGATAAAAAAAAATATCAACAGTCCTAGTTAAGAGTAAAAACAATCTACGCACATTTCAAGCAAAATTCGATTCTTTTTCTTTCCTTGCGTCTCGTGATTGACATAAGTACGATATAAAAAAATCACTCTAGGTTCGTTTGTCTCGCACTTGCCGTCACGTGGGACAAAGTCGCGGACGACGAGGCTTTTTGTAATATAATCGCGTCATTGTGGAAAATCTTTCACGGAGAGAAAGAAACTCGAGAGATGAGAGAGAAAGCTAAAGGAGTGTAAAGCAAAGAGGAAGTCTGAGTAGGTCGGCGTCGGCACTTCCGCGATTCGTCCACAGTGCCGAGCCACTCGTTTCCACCCTCGTGAGAGTAGTGGAGTAGCGGCCGGCGCGCCACCGGCGCTCATCTCGAGTGCGCTCCGTGCACGGGCGTAGCAATAAATCTTCGTGAAAAATGTTCAATCGTACGTACGTGGAACAATCAATGTATGTAAAGCAGAATAATTTATTAAATCATACGTATATAACACACAAGTTTTGTTTGTTGAATAAAATTAAATATTAGAGCAGAGCGCTTTCGCCTCTCTCTCTCTCTCTCTATCCAAACTATGTTTAATCGATTGTTACGTCAAAATTGAAATTACAATTCAAGCTTAAGTTTCTCTATACACAAGTGCTTTATTCGTATAATTATAAATTTAAAAAAAACATTCTTAATTAAAATAAAAACTCTCAAGCTTGAGTTTTTCTCTATATAAAAGCTTTATCCGTTTAATTATAAAAAGTATCCGTTTTTTTGTTTGCTTCACTTTTGACTCGCAGCCAGAATAGCAGAATTTTTTTGCAGCGAGCGCGCGTTATTTATACCGGACTTGTGGAAATGACCTCTTTTGTGAAAAAAAATAAAAAAAAATAAAAAAAGAAACAAAAACCTTCACCGGAAGTGTTGAATGGGCACCTCTCGCCAGCGCGCGCGCGCGCGAGATATGCCATCCCGCCGCGAATGAAAAACCGGGGACCGTTTACGCCGAGTTTCGTGAACGTTGTACGTGTTGCAACTTTTCCACGTTTCGTTTTAAAACGTTCTCCGTTTTGCGGATCTCCGGCGCGCGAGCTTCGTTCTCGTTGTTCTTGCCAAGAAGCGTTATTTATCATTGGGCAATCGTTTATCATTGTTGCTCTCTTCACTTAACCGGTCTCAATTAACTCACCTCTTTCACAACTTAACCAAGCGATAACTATGTAAACTCTTTTAACTTCTCGCGGCGCGATCGCTCTCTTTCGCCGTACAATTAACACGTAAACGGCAACAATCGAATTTCGCGGCTCCTTACTTCCAATAATTAAGTTCTATCTCTCGATAGGTACCGTTCGCGGGCGATAATACGTCTCGGGGAAAGAGATCCGTTTTAGGACTCGATAAGAACGAAGAACTGCTCCCCGTAGCAATTCTCGGCGTAACAAGGACTAACGGCGTCCGGAAATTCGAACGAAGCGCTCGCGGCAGTAACCGTTAATTAAACGTGGCCATTGGACCAAGATTCGCGCGATGAATCCAAGTCGGCAGCGGCGGTTACTACACGTTAGGTTAGGTTACACATGGCGTGTAACTTCGGAAACGCGGTAACGAGGTGATCCACGTACACTGCACGGGGGGTTGCGGCGATGGTACATATAAAGCCCCTCCAGCCAGCAACTCATTCCGCAACGGCGGCGACGGCGGCGTCGGCAATTATAACCCCGGTTATTATAGTTCTTGTACTTCGAGACACACACACACACACACGTACATATACATATGTACTTACACGTGTAGAGAGACTCTCTCTCTGCGAGCAAACTTCGGGACACATTTCATTACGATGTATACGTACAAGCAGCAGGCGGCGGATCGAAATCCGTCGCGCTGGTAAATATAGAAAACGTTATTACACACGAGAGTCGGGGAGTCTCGATCGCGAGATTTGTAATTCGAACTCGCGCTTATCCGACCAATTATAAAGGCATGAATATTCTCAAGCCGGTTTATAATCTCGCGGATTTTGGAAACTCGAGGTTTGCTCGAAACACGTCGCTTTTCTCTCTCGTCAATAATAGAAAAAAGCCGGGGAAAAAAACTCTCGCGAGAGCCAATTTGGGAAGAACGAAGTTGCGGAATAAAAACGGGACTTGATTTTATTTTATCCGAATATTACTTTCGTACGTACGCGAGAAAACACTTTTGCCCCGACCGTATAATAACGATTACACAAGATCGTTCGCGAAATTTCGCGATAATATCTTAATGGAATATCTTAGTGTGTGAATTAATATTATATCTTCTGTGCAAAGCTTTGCACAGAGGACAGGAAACGTGGCGCGCATACACACGCGTATTTCCGGCACGGCGCGGAAATTCCAACATTAAACCAGAGAATGTAGAAGATGGATTTATATATATTCTCGTGTTAACTCAGGCCAAACAATTGTGCGGGCTCTCTCTCTCTTTCTCCCTCGTCAGAGTAAAGGTAACTATTACTTCGCAATCCCGGGACCGTGTGCGCTGGAACGTATGTACCCGTACAATAAAGCGGCGACACCGAAAAGCCGCACGCGCTACCACAATGCCATACATAACGCCTCATGCGTAATATATAAAGCGACGTACAAAAAAAAAATTTCTCGCACGTTCCCTCTTTCCAATCTGGCTTAATGGACTAGCCGCAAAGTGTAATCTGAAATATCTCGCAACGTGCCAGGAGTAACACCACGAATCGATTTTTTTTTTTTTTTTTTCAAGCTTTTAGCGCCTATTTTTCGCAATTCATACAAAGAGACTTTGTAGTTTTCCGTTTTCTGTAAAAGTTCTGTAATTGTGTACGGAAACCTACGGAAAAACAAATTACGTTTCACTCGCGTAAATTAATTTTGAATTGCAAACTGCCGTCTGCGAAAAATGCGATTCTCGAAGTAATTTAACCTTCGACGTCGGACAGTATGATTTTTGCACACCCAGCGTTTGGTTCTTATGGGCCTTGTTATTTTCCTCAATACGTAGTCGGAAATACTTAAGAAACTCGTGAACGATCTTGTATATTTCTAAAACAATAAATTCAGATTTCGAGAACGATCTCAAAGCGGTTTCGATAAACAAGTTGAATCGATACATACAAAAATATTGGCGGATATGTTGCAAATAAATAAAATTCAGAAATTATTTGTCCCAGAACGCTATGTGGATTATTATTTTCAATCTCTTTCAGCTGTGGACCACACAATGACGTCAACAAATATATGAAATATTTCTCATACCTTCTCATGTTTCGCTCTTTGTCGTCTTAGACGACGGTCATTCGAAAGCCCGAGCGCCATTGTTGTTGAGCGCCAGTCCCGAAATCAAGCCCGGCGGACGGACGCGTGTCTCGCCGGCGGGAGTTAGCTTGTGTATAACTTTGAGGAAACGCGGTAACGAGGTAATACACACGCCGTGCACGTCTATAGGAGCGAGCCACGTAGAGCGGGAAGGGGTAGAGAGAGGTGTAATTCGTATCACACCGGCGAGGGCAGGAGTGTGGCGGCTAACTTAGTTACGGACGAGGCTCGTGTACGTACAGGTCGGCCGGGGAACGTTTCGAACCGCAAGAGCCACGCGCGCTGTCGTTGACACGAGGCGACGGCTTTCATACACGGCTTTCGCATACGTGGAATCCTACTTTGATCCACGAGTGGTCGCGCGTCACACGGAAATCGATGTTCGCCGACTTCGCGTGTAGATTCTTTAACCTCGTTGGCGGTCCGAGCTAATTTCTAGGCAAACGCGCTGTTATCGAGCGTCTCAATGATGACAATTGTAATTATTCGGGAACGCGCGCGCGTTTATAGAAGTTTGTATGTGTGTGTGTGTGTGTGTGAAAAGTAATTGTATTTCGTAATGTCATGAGAAAGTTGTATTACGTAACATATTATAAATATTTATAAATATCTTTTGAAACAATATTTCGCAATATTTTTCATCGGATTTATTTCGCCGCGCAATAGTATCACAAAGGAAAATAAGCAATCTGAGAGACAAAGACGTAAACTTGGCAATATCAGATATTTCAAAATATTGAACAAACGACAGCAGCAAAGTATCATCTTTCTTTTTTTTTTTTTTTTAACGCACGAATACATATTTTTCTTTTTATAGATTTGTTTGAGCTCGAAACAACCGCTCTTGCCTCTGTTCTATCGATAAAAGCGTTTTTTTGTTTCCGCCGCTGCAAAAGATCGTCGCGATCGAACCTGTACGCACAACAAAATGCAACAAATACGCAACAGTAGCCGTCGTCGTCGTTTATGCCGGATTCCCGCGCGCGCGTCATTACAAGCCCCGGGTTTTAACGAACAAACGTCTGTTTCGAGGGTAAAATCTCTCGCGAAGATCGCGCGCGTTTGATTCATCTCCGCTGTACAGCGAGCGCGCGGATGCGATATATCGATCAATCGTCGGCACGTGGCGGGGGTTTATGCAAGTTTTTGCGGCGAGATCTCGAGCTCGTCCCCACCCCGAACGTCCGTTCCTCCGAGCGTTATCCGCGACCGCAGAACCGGAAGCTCCAATTTCTACCTAACGTTGTGCTCCGTTGCACTGGGAATGTTCAAGTTTATACGCGATCGACAGATATTTATTGGCCGGCAAGCGGAGCGCGCGCAACACAACACACACACACATACTCATACATACACAGTCGTACTCGTGGGAACCGAACGTTTGGAAACACGTCCGAAACCGCGAACTACGTTGCAATCGCCGTAGGGGCCAAACCCGAGACTTGAGTTACGGAAGAGGGGGTTGCTGCAGCGGCAACTACTACCGCGGCATTAACGTCGCGGTATTACGCGAGTGTGTACGCAATCGTGATTCTCGTTTTTTTTCAGAGTTTTTTTCCTTCTCCCACAATCAAACGCAAGATTTCTTATTTTGCCACAGAGCGAACGTGTATATATATATGTGTGTGTGTGTGTGTATGTGTGTGTCGGTAAAAAGCGAGGGGATATTTCGCTTTCGCGGAAGTTTCGTTGTTGTTATCACGTGTCGCCAATGTGTTACTAATGTTTCTGCTGCCTGATATCGCAGCAGCAACACACACGTTGGGCAAATATTTTTCTCCTGCCGTTTGCACCGCGCGAAGAGAGCGCGGAAAAATATATTTCTCCTGCATCTAAAAAATATCCTTTGCAATTCATGCGGACGTCGAAGCGCCGCCGCCGCTGCGAGATTATACACAAGCGCTGCGCGCGAATACACGGGATCTCGAAAATTATTGAAACAGCGATATGTATTATATCGCGCGCACACCATGAATCACAAATCCATTCAATTCAAATTTATCTATGACTGAATATAAATATGTATGTGACGCTCCGAGCTGCGGTTATTGGAGTTATCGTAGAGTGTTGGCTTCTATATAGATCAAACGGGAGAACAACTCAACCTGTTCTGTCGTAAGATCTATTACGCGGTCGTAATACGAGGATACAGTTACGCGGTGTGATATCTGTGCAGCGAGAAGAAGAAGATCGATCCGGGACACACGTGCGCACTAATCGGCGTTCATGCGTGTCTTTCGAGATTACCAAACTTGTCCTAGTTGTTGGTCGCTCAATTTTTAAATTCGTGATCGTGTAGAATCGACGAATTACCACCGCCGTTTCTTCGCAAGTTTCTACGTACGATCGGAACGACTAAATATTTGGAAACAAAGCTATTTTTTTTTTTTGTTTTTTGACGAAAAGCTCGACGATTCTCGATTGTCGTCTCATTAAAAATGAAGACGCCGATCATTGTGCAAAACCGCAAAAACTACATGTATATTCAGCTTCTATCGATATCGATTCTCGGATTAAATCGCATTAAGAAAGTTGACGACGAATTTGCCGCTCCGCGAAACACAATGTTGTCAATTATTTCTTATTCAAATGAGAGAAGCTCGAGAGAAATTACCGGATTCCTCCTCATGTTTATTTTATCATCCGTTCTGCGGGAAGCGGCGTATTTTCCTCGAATTTTATCGGTGCGCGACTTGGAGGGGATGTTCTTATATATTCCGCTCTTTCTAAATTGCACTTAGATTGAAACGGCAATGGGATTCTCCGGCCTCCCTATACAGGTAGAGCGCAACGGCTGTCGTCGTCGTCGTCGGAGATTTCACAGAGTCTCTCGTTTCTCGAGGAGAAGAGCAAAACTTATGCTCTCGGCCCAACTGCTCGGCGGCCCACGATAATAGCCACTAGTCGATCGTTGTCCTCGTCACGACGACCTAGATTCGTTCGCAGCCAGATGGCTCGGTGCGCGCGGTGGCCGCGTACATATATATTTTCCGATACCTATATAACGACCACCTCTTTCGCGATCGATATTTATTGTCAATCAGGCGTCTTGACAATTATATTCAAACGGCTGGTGCCGAGAATGCGCTTCCTTCGCAATTGTAACTCGCGAATACCAATACGCGATAAAACTGGGAGAAAAAAAAATATTGCGCTCGTTCTATCGTTGAAATATATTAAATAAATAAGTAAATAAATTGATCGAAAGAAGAAGATCAGCGAGTTTAAACAACACGCGCGCTGATTTAGCGAGTGCGGTTTTATTTAATATTGCAATTTAACTTTTCCGCATCGAAACTCTTTTCTTTTGCACCGAAGCATAAAAGCGCGTGTATATATGGTAATCCCTGGTTCATCCTAAGAATGTTCCCGCGCGCATCAAAGTTAAAAATAGCGAAAGTTTGGCTTTAGGAACATAGCGAAGTGCGCGCTTCTTCGGGAGCGCGAGCTTCCAACGACGGGGGAAAACGACGATTTCTCGACGAGGAGCCGGAGGAGGGCCCTGTACGTACTTCTTTGCCAATACGATCGCGCCAACGTTGTCGAAAAGCGCACGGTATGGGAGACGGCATAGGAAGTTGATACATAGATCTCGCTCGCTAGACGGGCAGGCTCCGATAAGAACCGGGAGATAAGTCGCCGGCCGACAAGAATTTTATTCCCAGACGTATATATCCTCCTCCGCGCGTTTCTCGGGCCAAAGAAGGAAAAACGGAACGGCCGCGCGTTAAATATAGGATTCGCGCGCCGTCGTTTTAACGCGATCGATGGGTGACTGCCGAGTTTCCAGAACGAGGAGGAGCTCCTCTTTGTCTTTGCGAGCGCGAGATTTACGTTTTGCGCGGGCGAAGTGGATCGGTCGAAAGAAATCATCGCTTCGCGTGGCGGCGACGGCGCTCGATCTCCCCCAAGAGCAGCGGCGTTCTTTCCACGCGCAAAAAACTCGGAAACAGCCCGAATGAACTACATTTACAGAAAAGAGAAAAATCGACTTGCGCCGCACTTTTTTCTCCATTCCCAAACGAGCAGCGAATCTATCTGTCACTTCGGAAAAACCGGTGTTTTTTCTCGACACCGAATTACGGCGTGTTATTACCTCTATTGACCGAAGGGATTTTGTTCTTTATACGCGAACATTTGCTTCCGGCGGTGCAATCGTCGCCGCTCGCTTAGAGACACATGAGAGACCGAATATTTCACGATACAGATCGCAAAGTGAGGATAGAGCGCGCGCTCAGGTCGAAAAATTCCCGTCGGAGCAAAGCGGGGGCAAAGATAAACCGACGGTGAAATTGCTCGCTCGGTATAATTATGCGACGGCGCGAGAGAGTTTTAACTCGGTTCTCGAAATTACCTGCCTGAAATCGTCCGGCACAGACTGGACTTTTATGTCTTGTTCAGGAAATTTTTCGGGCGCGCGCGCATACCTTTACACCGCGTACAACGTGATCAGAACGCAGTTTGCACATTCGTAAATCTAATTTACGAAACCACCGCGCGCGCGTAGAAATCGCGCAAAAATGTGACAACTAAATACATTGACACACGTCCAAAGGATTTTACACGCAAACATATCGTTATCGCGTACTCGAGGAGGAAAGAAATTCCAGAGAAAATCTTTACACCGAGAATCCGCGTTATCGCGCGCATCGTTTATTCATAGCGACGCGGCGTTTCTCTCGCCCTAGCCGCTCGTTCCGCGAAATTAAACCGAATCCGAAGTCGCGACGCAGCAATCGAGCGGTTGTATGTATATGCAACGTATATACAGCACCAGCGCGCGCGAAACCACTTTCTTTCGAAAGAAAAGGGCGAGAAGGGGGTTGGCGCGCGAGAACTGTGTCGCGGCGAGAGATTTGCGACAGAGAGTGTAACGCGCGCGCGGTTGTGTCCTTCCGCGCATTACGACGAGAGTAGCGCCCGTTGCAATTTCACAGCCGTCGCGTCGCAGACACGCGTACACGATGCATTCTTTTCCCCGGTTGCGATCGCTGCAGCAGCATCGGCGCTCTGTGTGTGTGTGTGTGTGTGTCTCTTTCCCGTTCTGAAACGCGCACGGCACGCCGGAATTGGAAACTAAAATTGGAATCCCGGTCCTTCTCCATCGCGTTCCGCGTCGCCATTCAAGCTCTTCTATTTTTTCCACGACTTTTTTTTTTTTTTTTTTTTTTTGTACGATCACTTCTCCAAAGTTGTTCCGCGTGTATTCGTGTCACGGAGCGGGCGCGTGTTTTGTTTCGCATTGAAACGGGCAATGTTACGCCGCGCGGACCGATCGCGGACATGCTCGCGGTAACAACAAGTTGCTTTGACATTGTTTCGTTTTCGATACGGTGTGTACGTATGTAAACATCGGGAGAATTTCGACTCATCAATATTTCCGTGTAGTAAGATTTTATTGTTGCGAGAAATTTGATGGGTAAAAAAAGCTTACGGATGCTTTTATCTGTCGCAACAACAAAAAATCCTGGGGGTTTCGTGCTTTGCGGTCGATGATGTTTCCGTCACAGGTTTTTTTTTTTTCGACGTTTGGTTTCGCAACTCAAATTCCTTTTCGTGTTCTATCTTTACATCGTGCGCCCGTATCGTTTTTCAAACAACGCGATATCGAAACCAAAATCCCATTTCTGTGCGTGTCGGTCGATTCACCTTGATATTCGGCGAATTTTTTTTTTTTTTTCGGTCGATGAACGAAATAATCGAAAATTCCATCGGCCATATACGCGCAAGAATCGTGGTTTTCCGACTACGATAGAGTATCGGCGAACGTGTGCGACGGATGATAAATTTATTGTTTTAAATGCAGCTTTTTCCCGACTATCGCGATGCACGCCGGTAGCTTAAAATCGAAAACGTTCGCGCGCGGTTCGCGTTGCGCGTCACAAATCGGTTCCGATATTTTATAACCCGATGAAGCGCGCGGTTTTAATACGAATGACCAGATCGCGATGGAAACCGGATGGTACGCAATGCGCGCGCGCACGAATTGTTCCCGTTTTCTACCGCAGAAAAAAAGATATGTTTTCATACGAGGAGAATGTCACTGGAAAACCAGCAATCGCTCCACACTTTTCAAAATATTTTCGGAAAATATTTTCGAGTTATTATATTCTACGCATTGTTTACTATCTAATCTACATCATCTGTGTGATTCTAAAGCAGCAGAATTATATTTAAATTAACGTTTGAAAATGGGTAGTCACTGCAATCAGAATAAATAATAGTCGGAACAGTTTGTTATTTTGTTAATTCCCAAACTTATACACGCGAGTGGAATTCGCTGGTTTTGCAAAGACACTCTTTTATACGCGAAAATAGAAAATTTAGCGTGGGAATATAACGAAATAAGTTCTTTTATTACAACACGTTGCGGCTGTAACAGACTTTGCGCGCGTATCTTAATTTGAATTTTATTTACGACGACGGAAAAATGTGTTTTCCTTTGAAAAAAAAAAAAGAAAAACGCGCGAGCCGATATCCATAATTCAACTTAGATTCCCGGTACAGTGACGTTTATTCGACGGGAGTGCGACGGGAGCGCATAAAAAGCGGCGGTCTTGTCCGGCGATCCGAGAGTCGTCGTCGTCGTTCGTTGAATCGGATATGGGTATCGTGATTCTGACCGTGGCGCAGATCGATTTCAAATAAAGCGGAAAAAGCGAAGGGCGAACTGCTGTGTTATATTCGACTTTCCGCTTTCATCCCGCACGTTCGACCAGGTATCGCTCCGTTCACCTAACCAGAGACTTTCATCGCGCGGTTCAAAGGGTTCCTTCTCCGTTTCCCTCTGTTCGCTGTGCACACATACACACACACACACACATATATATACACATTTCTCTATTTCCCTTCTTTTACCTGGTCCTCAAACGGAATTGGAGATAACAGCGGGACTTCTTCGCCTCGAAAGATAAAAACGAAGGAGACAAAGTGCTTCACGTGCCGCCGAGCAGAGACAGCATAGAAAAGCAAAGTCTACACGTACCCTTTCACTTTATTTCCGAATATACATTTATATAAATCGTCGAAACACAGAACTAAAGATATGCGCTAAAAATTACACTCGTGTACGTTCTCTTGAATTCTCTGTTAAAACAAATTCAATGGCGCATTAAATTTAGTCGATAACTCGCGAAGTATTTATCGAAAATAACCTCGTTAACCGCAACGGGGAAACCGGTATAATCTAATTCTCGACGCGTGATGGGAACAATATCAGCCTCCGTGACATCAGCGAAGGAACCATCGAGAGAGAGAGAGAGAAAGAGCGCGAGTGTGTGGGCGACCCCAAAGTGGGTGGAATTCGCATAAAGCCGCGCGGCAGCCGCGCGCTACACACGCAGGTAGCAGTAAAAAGAGGAACGACAAAGCTTACATCTCTCTCCGCGATGGAACACCTGCTCACCGCGCCACATATGAGAAGAGCGATGAGAGAACGGAGGGGGCTCCGAGTTTTCGATCCGAACAGAAACGGTCCGAGGGCCCTCTCAACGGGTCTCCTATCTTCGTGTGTGTATGTGTGTGTGTATCGTCCATCTCCTCTCATGTTCTCCTCTCACGTTCTCCTCGTCACACGCGTGTGTATCTCGTTACGAACGGACGGTCGATGTAGCCCACACGACAGGAGGACCGGCCCTTCTCCACTGTGTTGCCAGGACGATCCCCCCATTTCACGCACCTCGAAAAATCTTGAGAATTGCCATCGAAACCGCGGCAGTTGAACGCGGGTAAACGGCCGGTCGATCGAGCTACTCCGTTATTTTTCTGTATGCACGATGCCCAGGGCGTAGTGCGCTAGCGCTACCACCCTTCATCCAGTGGCAAAAAATATATTCGCGAATATAACGTGTGCGCGTTCAAAAGTGTGCGCTCGTGTAAAAATATATGTATAGTCCGCGCACACAATTTTCGTGTGTGTGTGCGTGTGAAAATAAAATGCGCACACACGCACACTCATGTGTACATGTCAAATATATACAAATGCACGAATGCGGCGTGTATCTCAAATGACGCATTTATTACATATGTATCACACAATAATACATTTACGAACATCCACGTATTTGAAATTAAAATCCATTCTTTATTCGCGAATATATATATATGTATATTTCGAGCGTCATTCTTGCTTTGGCAGAAGGGTTAAACCTGATATTTAATTCACATTTTCTATCTCTCTATATCTGTTTTTCTGTCTCTGTATCCATCTATCTATTTATTTATCTATCTATCTATCTATCTATATTTCTTTCTCTTCCTATTATAGCTTCCGATAGTTTTTGAATTGTGCGCGACGAAAAATTGAAAGCTTTCAACGAAAATCTCGACATTTAGCACAAATATCTCCCAAAAGGGATTGTCCGTCATGTCTCATTGTTGTGTCAATACCGATTTTTAACCTTTCGCAGATGGAAGCTGACGGTGAACGCGCGTCGTATCGCAGCTGAACGTTAACACATTATTCCGTCAACGTTTGTCATCGAGCTTCTGACGCAATTTCAGTCGACACGTAACGCCATATCTATATCTCTTGCGCGTCCCTAGCGACTATTTTGCGCGGGTATGTAATAAGATTTTAATAGATTTTTCGAAAGTTCAATTATATTCCTGTCCCTGTAGTGATGAAAGTCGGGAAGGTTGCGGAAGTGGCGAACAATGAAATTCCTGCCTAGGAAGGATGCAATCAAAGTTCGCAAAGAGTTTCGAGTTCAGAGAAACGCGCGCGCGCGATCCTCCGTCTTGTGTATAGACGACGATGCAAAGCGCGTTCTATGAGCATTAAAGGAATATACAGACTATGCTCTCGAGGCGAACGCGTTCATGTAAATTAAGAGTGCGTTTGTGAATCCCGGCAGCAGCGGCACAATGGGAAATAACGAGCTCGAGAGAAATATATAATTTTCTAATATGCGCGTATTCGCGGCAATAACAATTTCTATTTGAAGATCGAGAACATTGTTTCTTTGTATAAAAACAAAAGAAACGCGATTTTGCAACAACAAGATACAATTGAATCGTAACTCTGACTCGATCTTAAACAGCATCTACCGTTTCCTGTCCTGTCTTGCGATGGCCGAGAGCGCAAGAGAATTGTTAAAATACGTTTTCCGCGCGTATGCAATTAATATTAATTCAACTTCGCGACGAGAGCGCGCGATCTCGTCGCTTTTCGACGAACCTCTCGTCGCAGCAACGACGAGAGAACATGATTTACTGGTATCAAACGTGATAGGACGTTAAATTTTAATTACTGTCGTCCGTGTGACGGAATGTCGTTTGACGGGCTCGTTGAAATTACCGGTGGGGAAATTCATCGAAGAACTCGTTCGTTCGTCGCGTCGCGTACGGCACAACGTGAAACTATCTCGGAATTATTTCCACGCTTCCACTCGCTTATAATTGCCGCGTACGCGAGAAACCGGCTTTTGATTTATATGGAGCACACCCTCGTGTGTGTGTGTGTGTGTGTGTGTGTTGTGTGTACTCTCTTGTATTATTAAATCGACTCTAATAGACGAGAACATCGCGCGAGCTATCGGAATAGATCAAATCCCGATCAAATCTCCTTCCCGACGCTCGCAAGTTTCACGCGATTATATCGACGAGAGATGTCGAGACGCAATAACAACAATGGCCCTCGGTAAACTTCGAGCCGCGTGTGCGTGTGTGTGTGTGTGTGTATGTGTGTGTGTATGAGTGTGCGCAGGTGAAAGTTAGATGCGACTTATCGACGAGATAATAAGCGCGACAGAGATAACGACATGCAACACGCCGCGAACGCAGCGCGAGTTTGTGTATGTGTAGTCCCTTAATTCATCTTGACAGTCATGAGAAAAGGGGGGATGGATAGGAGAGAGAGGTGGGGAGCAAAGAGGCAGGTTCACGCGAGTGAAATAAGAGTGTCGTGTACCGGCTTCGAGAGTAGATCTTTGTTAAACTTTAAGTAACGGAGAGCTCGGTGAATTTTATTTGACACCTGATGAATGTGCCTGCACCACGGAAGGGTAATGAGAATTCCAGGATCGCGAACGCGCGCGCGCGCGCGAAAGTCAAGTATGAAATATCCTGAGTAGGAATAATGAAATAACGACGAGGGTATATTAGCGACATACGTTTTAGCGCGACAATCTGACGTCCACTCGAAAATACACGAGCAGAGGTTAACAGCGGATTATTTGTCCCCTCCCCCTCCCTCCAGTAGATTAATCTCGTTTTTTTCTCTCGTTCTTCTCCCGCGTGACATTTTTCTTTTCCTTCGACGAATGCGATAAAAATGCGCGCTATTCTCAAAAAATCTCGAATAAAATTTTTAACGCTCTTGTGAATCTTAATTTAGAATTTTTTAATAATAATTTTTCTTCTCTCTCTCTCTCTCTCTCTCTCTCTCTCTCGACGAATTCGACGAACTCGTCATTAAAAAAATATTAGCGGCAGAATCACGTTACGTGTCGCGGTAGCGTGGAAATTCGAACACGCGCGAATGATGGCGTTGGAAATTACACACTCGCTTCGATATCGCAAATGTCCCCTCGCGATTCCCTCGTGTTACGCGTGTAAAAAAAAAAAAACACAAAAATTATCGCATGTGAATAACATAGCTCGCGTCATGTAGAGATACGCGATATCTTGCTTTAAACGTGACAAAAAACGAGAGAAGCTATAACTTAATAATGAATGCGGCGCGTACGCGGCGGAGTTCGAGGAACGGATGTTGCGGCACCGGACATATAATTGGTTCGCTATATCTGTATCGCGCGGCGGCATGAATGGGAATTAATCTCGCGATTCAATAGAGGAGAGCGAGGAGAAAAAAAAGAAGTTAAAAGTTAGCCTCGATTGTAGGGCAAAATGAAACGACTTCTCGGGAACGCGATATGCGCTTCCCGCGGCGTCGGCGCGTCGTCTCTCAACTTCTCTCGGTCTTATCGCTTTCCGACGTAAAACACACACACACACAGAAAGCGCAACGAGCAATGACACGCCGTATTTATCCCGCCGCTTCCAGTGATGAGAATGAACTTGAATGATAGTTTCCCAGGCGCTCGCGGCGCGAGCATGAATGCGCGAAAGACACGTCGGAGATATCGCGTTGCATTTGTACTCGCTCTCGCGAAATCCGACTCGCGCGTAACTTTCCGGATCTTCAACGCGCGCGCATCTCGCGAGATTATTGCCAGTGGCGAGAATGAAAGACATCTCGAACGTACGTAATGCGGTTCTCTCGTCTTTGTTATGGATATGTACGATTTTTTTTTTATTCACGATGTATCAAGCGTATACACGCCGAGCGTGTTCGCATCGTTTCGTGAGAAGGTAAACCAGTCGGCGGGACACGTACACAACGTCATCATCGTCGTCGTCGTCGTCGGGTCTGTAAGACGACGACTTCCCAAAGGGTTAAATCGCTTCTCGCCGCGATGGGACACGGACTCGACGACGCGACGATCGTGAGACGTAAACACGAGACGGGCATTATCCGGTGTCGGCGACGACAATTCCATTCCACGAGAGAAAGCGACGCGACGAGATTCGTGAACGCGACGATTGCGCTTTTTTTTTTTTTTTTCACGTCCCGGATATTACGAACGCGCGCGTGTTCCAATCAATCTTCACGCCGAAAGAGTTGAAAACAAAAAAATAGAACACAGAAAAAAGTAAAACGCGACGCGCGGCGGAATGGATACAGACGACGAGATGTATCGTCGAAAGCCATCTCTCATCTCTCGGGTCTCTCTGACGTGACGGCGATCTATCTACCCGATATTGTCGTCATTATCTCTAGGCTTTGCCCTCCCCCGCGTAAAAGCTTCGCGAGAGTTTCGTTATGTCACATCGTTCTTCAATTCCGCGAACGGGAGGGAATTTTCTGTGTGCGGCTGTAATACGAGAGAGCGCGCGAAAAGCTTCCATTAACTTTCTTAACTCCGGAACGATGTTTCCTCACGTTTTACGCGATACGAGTAGGAGAAAAGGATAACATTTGTGTAACACACTGACGGCGAATTCTGGGAAAATTCGGGAGTGTTTGGTCGAATAAAAGTCGACAACGCGCGCTTTTTACACGCCGATCGAGATACGTAACAATTTTGATGTTCGAAAGAAAGCACTCTTCTGTTCTTTCTCGACGCTGTAAGAATTTTAACGTAACGAGAAATAATGCGGGGGATAACGCAGAAGGAAAAAACATCCGTATAGAATTATGTTCTTTTTTCTTTTGCAGCTTCGAACTTCGGTCAAACAACAAATCTATTCTCGAATCGAGCGAGTATCGAATCGCCTGCTCGTTCATGCGGAAGAGCTCACTTACCTACTAGTGTTTCGCGTAATAATATCCGCAGCGCCATTAGATGGTTTTATTTTGATTACAAAGTGTATACACCGTATGTGAAAACGAGCTTTTCAATAACTCTTTGTATTTCCCGCGAGACACTCGCGCGAGATATGTATATATATATATATGTATAAATACGCGAGATATGTGTATATATATATACATAGTGTGTCTGACAATGAAAGTCAAAGATACATATATGTGTATATTACACAAGGGAGAGAGAGAGAGAGAGAGAGAGGCGGAATTAATTTAACACTTTATACACGAACGCGACTGTGGGTTTAAAATCCCAGTAGTTTTGCTAAAAGATTGTGCGGAATTATAAAATCCAACGAACTGAGGTTACTTTTTATTACTGGAAGGTCGCTTTGCGCAAATATACACATAACTCGCGACAATCGAATACATATTCCAAAAAACAAAATGAAAATTTTGTGAATTACATCGATCACCAAGAGTGTCCAATGTTTTTTTGTCTATACGTCTCTCAATACGTCAATCAATACATATTTAACGTTTCGCTACAACAGTCTATGGATATATTTGTTTACAGACGTAAAAATGACGTTCATTTATTGTTCATTTTCTCTTCATTGTCGAGACGTTTTTCGATCGATAAAAAAAAAAATTAAAATGTCTTACAATTTGAAATTGTCTATTTACCTATTCATTCAAAAGTCGCGGTAAAAATGTCTCGCAAATATAATAATTTTTTCCAGTGCTATTGACAAAAACCGAGCGAGGTCACAACTTTAAAAGATAGTCCGTATTAAAACGTCTGAATAAAACGCGAGATGGGTTTGACTGTATGAAATACGTACGGGAATCTAGTATCTGCAAAAACAAAGGAATTAATTCAACCTGTCTGCGAAATTAAAAGGATCTGAAATACACACATCTACCGAATCCGCGGTCCTTAAAGTCTTTATTTCGCGGTATTTCACCAAATAGTGTCATCCAAGCATACGCAACACATATATATAAAATAACGTACAATGTTTAAAATAAAATCAGGTCTCGCGGGCAATTATTTCAATTATTTCAATTATTCGTACGTTTATTTAATTGCGTGCTCACATATTGCTCATTTCTCTTTTATCAAATTCGCATTTGTGAATATGCATAAAAAAACTAAACAAGCACAGGTAAAGACTTCATTATTTTTTTTCACGTCCTAAATGAGGTTACACGTGGCTAAATTGTACATCACGAACTACTGTCCTGCTGCGGTGTAATACCGTTTTAAACCACATTACCTAATGTCTCTTTTTCTCTCTTTTATTTCGTACCTATTTATGTCTTCTCTCTCTCTTTCTCTTTAAAATGTAGCATTTGGAAAAAATGTAGCTGACTGCGCAAAACAAAAAAAAAAAAAAAAAAAAAAAAGAGCGGAGCTCACGTGTTAAGTAAAAGAGAGTAGCAGAAACGCACAAAGAAACTTGTCGGTCAGTAGAGAGAGAGGAAACGAGAGATTCTCCCGGGCTATCATCCGTGGAAGAGAATAGAAACAGGAATAACCGGCGAGAAAGAGAAAAGAAGCGAAAGAGAAAGAGAGAAGCTCTGATCCCTCTTCCGCGCATCATCGAGAATGCCGGCCATCTGGCATCATGCCGTGATTGCTTACGACTACCCCACGACTGTGCCAGCCGGACTGTGTACCCGGTGGCGCCTGCCGTTTCGGAAACCATCCATTTTACAGGGGTCTTCATGTGCCCTTCTCTCCGTTCTTCACCGTCATTTTTCCCACAATCCCAACGCATTATTGTCGCGTTACATCATGAACCGTCGACGTCACAAAACGCACGCAGTCAAGAGTCTACTATGTTTTACACACAATAGAGTTTTGACTTGTCCGTATTATTTTATGTTTTCACAAAACTTGCGACTACAATTGTCGAGTAACAACGATCGCGATAATTAATCCCGGAAACACGACTAATAAGCTATGCGAATCGATTTTTCACGATCGCGCGTAAATCGCAATTGTATTGAACTACAAATTTGCATGAATTATAACTGCTTATTAATCTCTCCGCGTATATTAATCACATTATATCTGACTTCTGCGGAGGAAACTAAGACGAAAAAAAATAACGATTATCTTGTAAATATTTTCTCAGTTTTGCAGCAAATTCACCGAGAAATTCTCAAGCGCGAGAGATTATGTGAAAGAGAAAGAGAGAGAGAGATAGAGAGACGAAGAGATAAGTTCAGCTCAATCAATAATACCGTAACACTATACTTTAATAGCTGTGGTTAGAAAGAAAGTTGAGACACTTTTTCACGGTGAGAGAAAAAGCCTCGGCTTTTTTCCGCCGCCGCGAGCGGAAAATAAGAAAAATAAAATGACGGAGAAAACGATTAATTAATCGACCGCGAGATTTCGAGAAGCGTTTTTCTTCTTTTCCGAAACTCTTCAACTGTCGCGCCGGAGTAAATAACCGGAAGAGAGCGGTATCTTTGTCCTCCCTTCCCTCCTCCCACATGCCTCTCCCGATTCTTTCTCTCTGTGTGCCGTTCGCGTGAATGAAACGTTCGGGATGACGACGGCGATGCAATGCGACGGCGACGCTACGCCACGCCACGCAACTCGCACTCGGGCGTCCCGCACGTGCTGCATACGTAATGCGCATCGACGCGCCTCCGAACAAAAGCGGGAGGGGAACGCAAGTGCATATCGCCGAATCACGGCGGGTGCGGGACGACCTAGTGTTAGGGGAAGTCTCTTTTTTCTCTCTCTCTCTCTCTTTTTCTCTCTTGTCTATGCGCTACGGAGGAGTATCTGAATCATCGGATAAAAAGTTGCAAAGCCATTAATCCTACTTATGTGCGCTTCTTAATCCCGCGTAACCGACATATACTAGACGATATATTTCTCGCATGAAGAGAGAGAAAGAGAGAGAGAGAAAGAGAGAAAGAAAGAATCGAATATTTTTCTTGTAAATAAAAATTCAGAAATTTAAGAGAGATAAACAACTATCGTCGCGCGACGTGTTGTTTTTGAAAAGTCAAAACTCGATAACAGAGAAACGAGCGCGTTACGAAGTTATTGACCGGACTTTGTTGGAGATCTCTGTATACCTTGTTGTTTATTGCTCTGTTGTTATTGTATATCTCTGCGGACTGCAACATCTTCATCCGTACACAAAATGGTTGTCTGTTGTACCATTAATTTGTGTAGTACGGTTTCTCGGATAATGTTATTTTAACGTTACGCTCTATTATCGCTACGAAACTCGGGTAACAACGTACATCGCCCAACTCCGGTTACGGGGATAAAATGATAATAAAGATTCTCTCTCTTTCTCTCTGCGCAACATTGTCCGCTAACGCGTGGACGAGCATCGCCCGAAGGCGACGATATCGAATACCGTTTCAAAAAGAGACATATTCTCTCCCGGCTCTCTGCCTGGATATTTTCTATTAACAACGCGATAGATATTATTTATTTATTGCGACAAATGTCACCTCTCGAATTGTGATTATTAATTCCGTCGATTTGTTTAATTGGACTGAACTTGCCGAGAGACAAATGGCCAAGTAATATATCACATGTATATATTCTCGTGAAACATATTATAGATACAAATTGTCTTCTCTCTCCCGTGTGATCCCCGTAGGAAACCAGACACGTGTCTAATGCTCCAAAATCGATTTTGTACATCGGAGCTGCTTAGACGTCTGGCACGCGTGCTAAGTTTATGCGTCATACACTCGCTGTGCATACACGTTACATAAAAGCGTAATAACGTCAACAGGCGTTTTTCGAGAGCGCGTGATATTGTTTAAACTATCAAGAAGAAAGAGTTCGTTATCAACGATAACGACGTCGAGAAAGAAAAAAAGATAAATAAATAAATACGTAGATATATAGAACGAGAGAGAGAGAAGAAAAAAAATTTACTCCACACAGAAGATCCCTCCCGTGAACAGACGGCGTGCGAATTGAAGTGGCGAGTGGCGGATCTCTCGCGTGCACCGAAAAGGAGAAAAAAATTTACTCACCGGCAATGGCGACGAACAGGAAAAATATCCACGTATCCATTAGTCTGCCGATCGAGAAGAAGCCGCCAGTCCTGGCTGGTGAGACTCGCCTGTCCATCACGCTCCGAAACGCATAGCTGATCCTGGCACTTCGGGGATGAGACGAAAACAGAGAGAAAAGGGATGTACACTTCTGATTTTTTTTTTTTTTTTTTTTTTTTTATGATCGCGACGAAGAAGATTGCGACGAGAAAATTGCACACCCGACGGATTTTGCACCGAAACGCGCGAATCACTGAGGAATCCTTCGAAAGAGGCGCGCGCGCGCGCGCGTCGTGAATCGTCTCTCTCTTTCGGGCAACTTCACACTGTGAATCCGACCGGATCGTCCTTGTCCCCTCAAGCTCTTGTGCGTGTTATTTCTTTCACATCGTACTCGCGACGTTCTCTCTTCTTCACGAGTCCGAATGTACCGAAACGCACCGAACACGAAACGACGACGACGACGAGGACGACGATGGGGCTAAGCGGTCGCGCGCACCGCCTCCTCGCGCGCTCCCGCGACGTGCGCGCCTACGCGTGCGTAGATTATGCACTATATTACGCACTCCCGTCTGTCCGCATGTGCATATATATATATGTATACGTGTATATATACGTGTGTATTACGTTACGTCTGACACGTCCGACGGTGTGTCTATGTTTGTAGGCGCGTGCGGAGTGAGATGAGACGACGTTGCACTACCGGCGCCAGCGATCCTGTCTGCCTCGCGCGTAGAAAACGATATACAGAGAAAATAAGGTAGCCGCGCGCTGCGACGACGACGAATAGAGGAGAGAAAGAGAGAAAGAGAGAGAGAGAGAAACGGACGCGTACCTCGCGCGACGGATCGGAGAGCACGTTTGGCGTGTGTCCGCGCGCGCGAGACAACGAGGAGAAAGAAAATGCCGATGATGGCCAAAAGAGGGAAGTGTCCTCTCTTTCTCGTGGACGTGGAGCGCGAGCAGCGTGCGTTGTACTACGGACGAACGTCGTGCTCTCACCGCCGCGTTGCCCGGAGTATTGACCGACTCGACTCTCCGGCGAACACACGGTGCGGCGCGGTGCGGCGCGGCGCGACGCGGGCGAGAAAGAAGGGACGACTGACACGAGCGCGGGGGAAAGGAGATGGGAGAATCAGGCATGCTCCGTCGTGCCCGAGAAACTACCTTATAGTTTGTGGTCTTACCGGCTGCGCGCGCAGCTCTCCGAATCTCGTGTGTCGGTTTCGTGCACAGCCGGCCGGCGCGCGCGACGTTGAAAATCGGTTGTGTTGCGCTCGCATATAGGTGCAATATAGTGTCGCGGGGTCGACCCGTGCGCGAATTAAATTCGAAGCGGACGGATACCGCAATAGTTTCGCTGAGACAGATGTATCGACAACCTTTTGATACATCGACACTTTATATATCGAGATTTATACATATTATTGTGGAAAATACTGCGGATCAAGACGTAACAAGATTATAAATTTTCTTTTGTCAGAGACACACGTATTGTCATAGAGGATACTGATCGAAAAATCAGAATGTTTCGTGGAATATTTAAAATTCTCAAATATATTGTAGAAAATTAATTGAAGTTGACATACAAACGCTATCATAAAGAATGTTTACTCGTTTAAGCGGAATAAGATAACAGATGAAAGAACTTACGCGATAACAAAGAAAAGAGTTACGTACGATTTAAAGAGTTTGTATCTCTCGCACAAGATTATTTCGTTGTATAAAATTAAAAAAAAATACAATGTTACACAAAGAACATATTCCACATCCCGCTCAGACGGAGTTTCCGATTATTAATGCAAACGCGTAAAACTTGCTCGTTACGTGAGACGGTAAAAATATAGCGCGTTCCAAAAGGGCGGGGGTTCTCGGATATAAGCGTACGATTAATGTTGGAATAAAGTCAAGACGAGCGTGTTTAAATCCGGCGTATTCTCTCGGAGATGCACGGGAGATGAAAACTTTTATCGCGCTTGATATCGCGATAAGGCGTCGTGTACCGCGTGCCGCCGACCTTTGGCCATTGTCGGGAGAAAATTTTATATAGACGGTGACGGCGCGAGACACACAACATACACACAGAGACAGAGAAAGAAGTTGGTTGAAATAAAAAAGACTTGACGTTTTAAGACATCTCGCCGCACACTTTCCCGAGTGAGTCATGTGTGTGTGTCCTTTTTTTTCTCATGCAAATGCACACAATTGATGCGCTCGATTGATGCGCGGAAACGGGGAAAAATAATCGTCGGAAACGTACAATACGTCAAGCGGGACATATATTTTTCCGATACATTATCTTGATATATCGTCGACAGAGTACATAAGCTGAAAGAAATTGAGAGAAAAGAGAAAGAGAGATACAATTGACGCGTTATACGTCACTCTGCTAAAGTTTGCTGCGTTTCGCGCTATCTTCCGTTGAATCGCGTTTGTCGTAAAGTTAGTTACGTTCAAACGCCGTGCACGCGCGAATTATTATAGTCGATGAAATAAAATGAGAATGAGCTCGTCTTTTCACTCTCGGCAAGCAGATCGCTTTCGATCAATATTTTGAAAATACGTATATTTCTTCTAAAAGTGTTTCTTATTTGTTCTAAAAGCGTTTTCTCCCGTGACACGAATTTGCTTTCAGATCCGAAGTGTTGTAATTCCCAGGTGACGTTCGGCGCGATCATACGCGTATAAAAGAGAAAACTTCTTAAGTAAAAAAAAAAAAAAAAATGAAGATGTACATACATATTTTTTTGATACAGCGAAAGTCAGTTTTTCCGATTTGTTCTACTTGCTGCGACGTTTTTACATATGTAAACATTCTTTCTCGTTTGGTTGCGCGCAGATAATAAAAGTTGATATATTTATTTTCGACGAAACACAATTCTCGATAAGCATATGTATTCTCGCTAGATTTATCGAGGCAACAAAAATACCGCGCCGGATAAATCGGTCTTGCGCACATCGAGCGGATTTTTTTTTTTTTTTTTTTTTTTTTTTTTTTTTTTTTTTTTTTTTTTTTTTTTCAATTTCTATACACGCTATTACCGATCATATATACCGTCAACACTCAATAAAACGCTCGCCTGCAATTTTCCCCGGATAATATCTTGTGTCGGGGCAGAGGAGATATTTCCTCAAATTTGTATCATGGACAGACGTGCTTTATTGCACTCAAGAACACGTGTAGAATCTATATTGACGATATTCCAGCTTGATTTTGCAGCAGTGGTTCTCGAGTCTGCTGTGCTCATTTGTACGTGTGTGTAATTCAATAAAATAATATTAAAATTAAACATATTAAACGCAATTACGCATAAAGCTTCTTCTCGCAAACTTTTTTAATACAGAAGTTATTTAAACGCGGTAACTTTCTTTGAATATTTTTTATCTCTTTTTATTTAAAGAAAACTCTTATATCCTCTTCAAACTGAAGCTCCAATCTGAACTGCTCGAAACTCTTTAAAAAAAAAAAGTCATCTTCGGTAGTTAAAAAAAATTGCTCGTAATCATCTTCGAGCGTCGAGTAGCTCTTTTTATAAACTGATGTGTGTAAGGATGACTCGTTGTCTCTTTGAGAGCGGGATCTCCGATTTCGAAAGCTGTGTAGTCGCGATGTGTTGTGCAGGGTGCCGACTTCCACACACGCCGTCGGTGACGTTCGCAGTTACACTCGCACGTGGCTCTCAAAAACGACACGTCGTCGTGTGCACAGCGCTCCCCGTACTTAGCGGGGTGCTTTTGTCTAATGGCGCGGCAGCGTTTATTGGTCAATTGCATAGGTACGCACGTACACACGTACCGCCGCACCGCTTGCTGCTCGTATCGCGGTCGAGTGATCTCCAGTGTTTATCGAACACTGACGGATACTCTAAGTGCGCGCGCGCGTCAAACGCGCTCGAATTTTCACGGGAGTTACTCGAGCGTTGTTGTTTTGTAACTCCGATAACAAATTAATCGAACACGTGTTACACATCGGTGAGAGGAGGAAGATTTTAAATATTCAAAACGCAAACTACAGCATCTCCGAGGGAGATAATTCGAATGTTAAGGAAGCCGAGAGGGAAAAATTTTACATTTAAGGGAGATGAAACACAAGCGAACGTGCGAGAAAATTTTTGTTGTAAACACGAATTATTTTTATTATCAATGTTCTTCGCGATACGTACACACAAACTGGCACAGTTAGTTTGACACGACACTCACATGATCACGCGCGCCTCACCACATATACGCTCAAAGATTATCATCAGAATCCACGATTCGCCGAAAGATATTTGCGTGCATTTACACATTCGTCGTCTTAACGCGGAGCGTATTGTACGCATACGTGCAGCCTACATATATTATACATTATACACGATTACGCACGCATATACAACATATAATATACAAATGTATTTTCCTGGCAAGTATGTAATATAATGTATGTACATATAATGTACATATAATATACATATATATACACACACATATATACATATACATTATATCCTCGGTCACGCAATTACCTCGTACAGCACAGAGGTTCAATAGATATCCACTGAACATTCTCCGGATATTCAATACTCAATAGATATCCAAGGGATATTCTTTATATTTCTATAAGAAACAGTGTGCTGTGTGGAAAGATTTTCAAATAAAAAAAAAGACGTTTCGTTTTTTTTTTTTTTTTTGTTATGTACATAAATACACATACGTGAGTGTGTGTGTGCGTGCGTGCGTAGTTTCTTTGCACCTTTCGCGGTTACAATATATATTCACGATCTCGATGTTTCTCTCTCTTTCTCATTCCCACTCACTCTCTACCGATCGCTCGTGTACAGCTCATTGTTCTCGCGTGCGTGTCATTCAGTGACAGAGTTTTGTTGTTTTTTTCCCTCGCAAAGATTTTACGCGATAGAGTAGTACGTTCGCAGCACGTGGCGTGACGAACCGTATTGGTAGCAGGTAAACAGTGGGCGAAATGGCAATAAGGAGCTCTTTTAAGAAAAACTATGTTTCTCTCGATATATTATTATTGAAATATACATATATATATATGGAGAGTCAGGCGCGTTGTTTTTCTCTCACGACGCTGACCTTTTCGATGGATTCTCACAACCTTCTGCATTCATATATAAATCTCTCTTTGCATTCGCGGTATAATAATCTTTTTCCTAATTTCAATATATCACACACTGGTTCAATATAATATATTGACTACATAGTTTTTTTTTTTTTTTTTTTTTTTTACTCCGAATGATAATCGTATTATTGATTTTTGTTCGTCGAAATCGACTTTTCGCACACCCCACTACTGATGGTCGACCGTATATTTACATTTCGCAATTCACATATCGTTTGTGTTCTCATCGATGTGTGATGCACACACACACACGTTACCCCTATTTGTATATCCCGCGTACACGTTTCAAATATGTTCAAATTGCGTTCTTATTGTTACCGCAAGTAACCCGCGCTTTCAAATTTCCATTTTTAGCCTCGCTTGTGCGTGTAAGTGGTTTCTCTCATCCGCCCACGCTCGAACATACACACAAATTCTCTCTGTATACATTCTCGGTCTTTTTAATATACGGTTACTCTCTCTCTCACGGACGGCGATATATAAAATGACGTTACCTTTATTATACGGATCATATTACAATGAATATCCAAGGAACACTCTAAACCCTGAGTATTTGAAATTTTTTTTTTTTTTTTAAGGAAGTTGCACTCCTTTACGACGTAATTTCGCCGCGTTTCTTTCGAAACTTTACCAGATATAAACTTTATCTGATACTAAGCGCTTTTATTTATTTTTTTGTGTCATTTTCACTGTGTGTGTAAAAAAAACGACCAAAACATCGTCATGTTATAAAAATCAAATTGTTTCGCCCCGCTTTGGATGTCGCAAAGCACAATATTTCGCGCGCACATACAAATGTAATGAGAGAGTATAAAACTGTGAGCAAAAATTCTTTAACTTGAAAATAATCTACAGAAGAAATGCATGTATTTACAAAAAAACAATATTCTATTTTTGTCCAAGATATATACACATTACGTATTTGTGAAGATCAAATTTTTAACTGAAAGAAGAATTTTATCTACCACCAGACGCGTATAGTCGTCGGATAATCTATCTAATCTCGAGAACTAATGCGTTTTCTTGTGGTTTTTGTTACGAATACAGAAGATTATGATAATGACGCTGCGATAAAATATATCATCCGATATTGAGAGCGCGTGTGACATCATTTTATGGCACTCCCTCGAATATTACGACCGCATTATAAGGAGTTTCGAAACATTTGTGACACACACATAGTAGTACAAAAAATTAAGTAACGCACTAAGTTGTACATTCGTAAGGTGACACATGAAACTTTGCTAATCGAAGTGTGGGTGGGAAAATATCGGTGCGCGAATATAAGCATAAATATTACACACACGTGTACGGTGCGCGTGTTTAAGACGCAAAATCTGTGCACAAAATTGTAAAATCGGGATTTCTCGCAAATCAATTGATAATAATATCAATAATAATACTCCTTATATTGAGTATCGACATTCATCTATTTGTAGATTTGCTGTTCATCTATGTAGATTACGAATGTTCAGTCTGTCTACGGTAGAGAGAGACATTTCTATTTCCGCGCCTCGTCTAGCGACGTTTAGTCATCGTTTCGTATCGTTAAACATCGACACGAATAAAATATTAAGCACTCCGCAGATTTTGTTTTTGCGCAAGACGATTAATGATTTATTCGTACGCGCTATATATATATATATATATACATATATAAAAAAGAAAAATAGCACATCCGTAAACTTTATCGACAACAACGGAGTGGTGTTTTTCTTCTGTTTACGTTTAGCGTTGACCGCGCGACATTAACAGAACGTACAATTTTATTGTTCTACTCTTGTTATAGAAGCTCCACGTTAAAGTTGAAAAAATATTCCTTTTTTTTCTCTAAAAATGGCCAGACAAACTGTACGAGCGAAATAATAAAATTGCGCGTTCTTTGGAACAGCTGAATAAAAACATTCTTGCGTTATTGTCGATGAAGTTCAATTGTGGTTCGGTTTTTGTTTATTATATTAGAAATGTAAGAATGGCCGGACCTTGTTCGGTATATTTTCCCCTCTTTTTGTGGACACAAAAAATAATTTAGAACCAATTTTATTTTATCTTCAACAAATTTTGTTTATAGAACACGCAACTTTGCGAGTATTATATTGGTGAAAATGGCGATGTTATTTTTACTCGCGTCTAGAACAGCGTTTACACGCACGCTGCAATGATTGGTGATGCCAACTGAATTGCGTCCATAAATTGTTGCCACATAAAACTGGCCAGTTTACGCAGTGTTGCTACTGGTGCGTAATGTGGACAATATATTATAATTTCAGTCTCAGAACTCTTTATTTTAAACACACAGCAAATGACAGCAAGCATGTAACTTATTCAGATGTTACACTTGGAATTGGCACCGATATCATTAGAAGTAAAAATATTTCAACTTTCGATTTCACGGCATCGGCAAACGCCAGATATAACTAGCGCAATAAGTTTGTATCAAGTGTTAACGCTTGCATTTTTACTGGCGCTAATCGGCTGCAGCCACCAATCATTGCGTGTGCAAACGCGATGATTTAATCTCTGTTATCTGTGTTGCGTTCGACGTTGATTTGCTTAACGTTAATTTTGTACTTGTGTTACATTTTATTTTTTTTTTATTTTTTTTTGCATGTCACTTTTTCGACACTGCAATTCATTTTGAATATCTAAAGAGAATTATTATTCCCGTTTGTAATTATTAATAAGCAAATAAATAAATCGATGTTTATAAACAACAAACGTACATTCACGTAGTGCTCTTTCACAAATATATAAATAGATATAAACTATAATATATGCGTATGTTCGAGAAAACACTTAAAGCTTTGATAGAACTTATTATAAAATATTATACTTAAAAATATGATAAATTATTTCTCTTATTGTCTAAATTATATTAAATACAATAATAACAAATTATAAAATTCAAAAAACGCTTATTTTCTTTTAATTTAAAGTATCCAATATTCAAATAATCAAAACGCATGTCAGTCTTTATATTGTCAAATACAAATCAATTTCTTCTTACAATAAAAAGAGAAGAGAATATGGTGTAAGTAATACATGTACTTAGGTGTGCTATAGCATATACTATACACAAATATGTGTTCATAATATAGACAAATATAATAATTGCATTGAGGAAGTAAAACAACTTATCACCCAAGATAAAATGCTTCTATATAATAATTTAATAAATAATAATTTAATTTTGTCTAATTTCGTCTTTGTGTTTGAAGCAATAACAGAATTTGTCCGTATTTACCTTTTGTGCTTTATCATACAAACCGATAACAGTCTTATCAACTCAGTATCATAAATTTTTACATCTCAGACTTATATAAATAAAATAAATAAAAACTTGATACAGCAAAAGCAGTGCATTAATTAAATACAACTCATGTTTTTTATCCATATTTATACTAATGTAATTTTATATCAGGCACCAAGAGCTACTAAATCTCTAAAAGCACAAGTGTGATTCTCTTTTTAACAAAATGGATTAATAAGCGATAATATAGATAGGATGTCAGAAACTTTTTGACACAGCCGAAGTATGAAGATAGATTGTATCAATTTGAACAGAAAAGTCACATATTAATTTTGGAAAATTCGTTATTAGTTAATTAAAGCCAATAAACGCGCCAAAATCCAGCTCATCGTTACACACGCGCTTATTGGCTTATATTATCAGAGGTGTGCAAAAGTTTTCGGCGTTTTTTACTAAAAATCTTTATTATTATTAAAAATACAAAGTGTTCAATCTTAAAATATTTTCCCTTGCTTTTTATCACTTTATGCCATCTATCGAGTACTTGATGAATTCCGGATCAGGAGAATTCCTGAGGTTTAGAAACGATTATCAATATATTTTTTAATATCTTCTATATTTCAAAAATAATGTTGTAAATGCGTATTCGGCAATGTCGAATATGCAGTTTATCGATCTCCCTTTTTAAAGACACTCAAACAAGTTTTATTCGCTAAAGATGATGGTAATTCGCAAAGCACATACAATATTGAGATAAAAAAGCAAGGTCTCTAATAAAGCCGAAGGTCACATAGCGCCATCGATATGCGCCGAGAGCTTTTGCACACTTCTAATAATATCTCAACTATTGCAAATTTTGAAAAATTGTACATGAGTTTTCTGTTCAGATTGTCTCAATTTATCATCGGCTGTGTCAAAAAGTTTCAGACATCCTATATATATAATATAATTAACAATAAAAAACTATATATATACATATAAGTTGTTCATTCAAGTGTCTATGACACATACTTCGTTGTGTCAATATTAATTTCAGTTTTCTATCAATTTTAAGATTTTAATATCTACTGGATTTATATCAATGTATTAAAATTCTTTGTTACATTATTTTATATTGCGTAAAACTTGAAATGATGTATATAATACTGTTCCACTTCTATTATAATTATGCAAAAAAATCAATAATTTATTCTCATGTAAATATTGGATTGTTCGGAAATTACACGTAGCGCTTTTAGTTTTAATGAAATTTAAAGACTTATCGTATCGATTCACAAACATAACTTCTATAAATGCTCCTGTACGATGCTGTTCGATGTATTTGCGCGATTGTCTCGCGCACATATCTCGGACACATTGCCATCTACGGTAATGCCAACTATTGGAAAACACGCTACAAACTTTCCAAATAACCCAATATATTATGTTATTTAGCATAGAAAAACCTGGAGGGTTTAAATCACATAAGAACACACATTTAATGCGTGTTCGATCTTATAGAAAACTGTGGTAAAATTTGTTGTAACGTGAGAATACTCTTCGACTATGTACGAGAGGACGAAGTGATAAGGAAATAAATATGCTTAAAGCTATAACAACTATTATTTGAAAGGTGAGCTCGATATATACGATGTGTCGCCATATGAAATCATTATAGTCATTTTATGACCAAGATCTTTCTTATATGGAGAAGTAAAAACCTTCTCTTAATATTACACATTACGCAATAAAAAACGCTCAATTCCATTTTTTATGGTAAAAAAGTGATGTGTTCACACAAGTAGATACATGGTCTCGATTTGTATCATTCAGATGATAAACAGTCAATAATCTCTGACATTTAGTTCGTTCGGACTATATATTAATTCAAAATAAACGTTCTATAAGTTTGATTTAAAAAATCTAATTTAAGCTTTCGGAGCTCACTTGATTTTTCATTGGCACATCTATCATGACATCTATGCTCCACAGATTACGTACAGAAATGTATTTAAAGAAGAATAGATACTTCAAATCATAATGCTACTTCATTATCACTACACAACAAGAAACAGAAGACAGAAAACAATTATACCTATAGTTTGAGAGAAAGAGAGAGAGAGAAAAAGAGAGAAAAAGAGCACAAAAAAATACTTGTTTTCACAATGGATCTTCTTAAGCATGATGATGTATCAGGGATGTTTTCTCTCAGAAACAAAAGTTGTGCAATTGTGACACCATAGTTATGGTCGTCTGTTTTTTGCACAAGTGTACGTACATGTATATACACTCCTCTCTTTGAATTTATAAAATGGTACACTTTTTCGAACGCCGCCGTTTTCTTTGATTTTTCTCCAATTCGGCTGGTGGTTGATTTCTAATGATGCGCACAACCTTGAACAAATATATTTACTCACATATATACTTCTATATTTATATGGAAGAGCAATAATCTTGCGCAATCAATCTCACTTCGTGAAATGCAGCATCTACATTTAACGGTGGATCTTTGGCTGAAGTTTCGATATACGGTATGCCTAAACGTTGAGCTAATTCCCTTCCCTGTTCCTCTGTGACTTTACGAAAGTGCACCAGATCAACTTTATTAGCTACCAACAGCATGGGATAAACGTCTCTGTCCTTTACTCGTAAAATTTGAGTATAAAAATTGACAATATTTTGATAAGACTGCACATCCGTCACAGAATACACCAAGAGGAATCCGTCTCCTTTGCGCATGTACTGTTCACGCATGGCACTAAATTCCTCTTGACCAGCTGTATCCAATACTATAAAAAAAAAACAAAAACACACATAAGCCAGAATACATCAATAAAATAAAATGATCTCGTAACACATTTATATAAATATATATTTACCATCTAAGATACACCACTGGTTATCCACTTCTGTGTGTTGTATGTAACTATCTTCAATAGTAGGATCATAATCTGCAACGAACAGTTTTTGAAAAAACTGTATCGTGAGAGCGCTTTTGCCAACACCTCCTTCACCAACAACCACCAACTTAAAGGTCATAAGGTTATTATTATTAGGTGGACGTGTCATCCTGATTCTGGGTCTTCCGTTTCTTCTTCTTCCACTATTTTTTCTGTGTTTGCCTATTCTGCCACTTTTTCTTGACGTAATGTCGTCCTCGGCAGTGCAACCGCACGTGGAGACGAGTTATTTTGGCACAACTCGAAAAACTCCTGTCAATAAAAAAAATCACCTCTTAAGAATCCGTGTAAACCAGAAAACACATAGCACATCGTTTAACACATCGGTAAGCAAAACAATTAGCTAATAAAAGCTGTCAACAGAGATACACTGTGCGGCGTTGTTTGTTTTCAAAGTCGAAATAGCGACTAAACGCGGCATTGTCGACACAGCGCGTGTGTTAATTCGCGTGCACGTACCGAGAGAGCGACAATTACACATTGGGATTCAATGATGTTTGCGGTTTCAAAGTAGTTTTCACACAACGGCGAACAAGACGTAATTGTTTTCACGCAATTGAAAGAATGCTTGTAGACAATCGCTTACCTTACATGATCTGTCACTTCGCCACTCCTATTCTCGTGTTCGTACGCTGGCAGCAGTGGAAAACCGTAAGGACATGACGGTCACTCGGGCACTTGTCCGCGCACGCGTCAGTTCCACTATTGACCACGTGACCTAACCTCGTAAATTTTCACCAACGACGTATACGCAACACATTTCCTATTTATCTTCGTAAACAGCGACTCTTTCATTTCATCTGCTCTTATCGTGTTGTTATTCCACTATCAAATGTTACAGATATTCGCACGCTAGTCATTTCTGCATTTAGCTACGATAAATACAGCATATTCTAAAGTTTTTCTTGATTTCCTTACTCTTTGGCAACTCGGCGAGTCTTGCGCAAAACGATACTGCGCACAAGATAGGAGTTGGTAAGAGTGGGCGAATGAATAAACGGTGCAAAAAGTGCAAAAAGAACAGACCTTACTAGGTTTGTTCTTTTAGTATTTTTACTAGGTCTGTTCTTACTAGTATGTCTGCACTCCTCCACCAATTTAGACCAATGAGCATCTTGCATAAAGACACCAAAGTGATTTACAAAGCGTAAAATGCTAAATTCTCATTGGTTGAGATGGTCTTAAAAGTTTGTGTCGTTTTGTGTGCGACGGCCTTAATTCGCAGGTTGTTAAAATCGGAGCGGAGTCGATTGCTTGTTTATTTGTGATTGAGTGATCTCTTGTTATACTTTAAAAGTGATAAATTGATAATATAGTTAAGGATAATTATTACTTAGATTATTCTCCCGGTCACATGAGGAAAATCAGTTAAATGTGATTACTCTTTGTTTAAAGTATAATGTCATTATTGTAAGGTTAGAATAGGTATGTTACATTTGAATATCTAAACGAATGTTAGTCGGCATTTGTAAAAGTAATATCAAAATAATGTTCAAACATTCAAAGTAGTTAAAATATTATTTCCAGAAGCGAAATATTGTAGAAATTGAATTTATCTAAATACAAAAATGGATGCTGATCTATACGATGAGTTTGGGAATTATATTGGTCCTGACTTGGCTTCAGAGAGTGAAGATGAAAATGAGTATGGTAATGTCGGCGATGACGCCGATGACAGAGAACGTTCTGACGAAGAAATGGAAGAAGATAAAGATGAATCACGAGAACAGACAGAACAAGGATCCTCCATGACAGTCGTGTTGCACGAAGATAAACGATATTATCCCAGTGCGTTGGAAGTATATGGACCTGAGGTAAATAAAAGATTATTAACTGAGAACAATTAAGAGATTATTAATGGAAAATTATGTTCTTGCATGCTGCTGTTACTTGTCAGACAGTTATAATACTCTTAAATACCTCTAGGTAGAAACACTTGTGCAAGAAGAAGATGCCCAACCACTAGATAAACCACTAGTAGCACCCACTAAAAAAGCAAAGTTTCAAATAAAACAGCAACAATTGCCTGAAACAACATACAGCATTGAATTTTTAGCAGATATGATGGATGCTCCTCATCTGATCAGAAATGTAGTCTTGCTGGGCCATCTTCATCATGGCAAAACTACATTGGTAGATTGTTTAGTTCAGCAAACACATCCTTATCTGCACAGCATAACTGACGAAAAACCACTTAGGTATGAGTAAAAATAAAATAGTAGTATATTAATTTTTATTGATCAGAAGAGTGTGTAATAAAAAACATTTTTATCTATACACTTATCAGATACACAGACACACTGTTTACTGAGCAACAAAGAGGCGTTTCCACGAAAGCTACTCCCGTTACTCTCTTGCTTCAAGATGTCAAATCTAAGTCATATCTTTTGAATATATTTGATACACCGGGTCACGTAAATTTCTCCGACGAAGCGACTGCCGCGATTCGGCTGTCGGACGGTGCGATACTTATTGTCGATGCGGCAGAAGGTGTGATGTTGAACACCGAGCGTTTGCTGAAGCACGCGCTTCAGGAAAAGCTTGCTCTAACGGTTTGCATAAACAAAATTGATCGTTTGGTTTTGGAATTAAAATTGCCGCCGTTAGATGCTTATTACAAATTGCGACATATCATCGAAGAAATCAACGGACTGATAGCGATGTACTCGGATACGGAAAATCCCGCTTTCGTTTCGCCCGCTGTCGGAAACGTTTGTTTCGCCAGTTCCGAATACAATGTTTGTTTCACGCTAAAATCATTCGCCGCGCTATACGCTAAAACTTATCCCGATCTCAATTTCAACGAGTTTGCCAAACGACTCTGGGGTGATATTTATTTCAATTCTAAAACGCGAAAGTTTACCAAAAAACCTCCGCACAACACCGCACAGAGAAGTTTTATCGAGTTTATTTTGGAACCTCTTTACAAAATATTTGCACAAGTTGTTGGCGATGTGGATACGACGTTACCCGATGGTAAGTTTTGATTATTCTACTTGTAACTTTCTTTTGATATTTAGAAATTCTAATTGTACCATTCTCGATTAGTTCTGGATGAACTCGGTATACGATTAACTTCTGAAGAAATGAAGATGAATATACGGCCGCTGCTGAGACTTGTTTGCACGCGGTTCCTAGGAGATATGTGCGGATTGGTCGATATGTGTGTTACTCACGTACCTAGTCCGCAAGCACATGCTTTCACTAAAGTACAACATGTTTATACTGGTCCGGTAGATTCACCACTTGCACAGGACATGATTAATTGCGATCCGGACGTTAGTATATTTTAATTTGCATTTTATCTTAATGTAATTATTTTCATTAATGTAATTTATTATAATACATTAATAAGTATTAATCAACAAGTACACATCAACAAAAAGATAAATTTTCTAGGGAAGACTGATGATCCACAGTACAAAGATGTATCCAACTGAAGATTGCACCCTGTTCGTAGTACTCGGTAGAGTAATGTCTGGCACGTTAGAAGCGGGACAACGCGTTCGCGTGCTAGGCGAGGCGTATTCGCGTACGGACGAGGAGGATTCGCGTGTTCTCACAGTGGGCAGACTGTGGATCAGCGAGGCTCGTTACTCGATCGAGTTGAATCGAGTACCCGCCGGCAATTGGGTTCTCATAGAAGGTATCGATCGACCGATCGTGAAGACCAGCACCATCACAGACCTTAATAATACAGAAGAGCTACATATCTTCCGCCCGTTAAAGTTTAACACGCAGAGCGTTATCAAGATCGCCGTAGAGCCTGTTAATCCTTCTGAACTGCCCAAAATGTTGGACGGTCTACGGAAGGTGAACAAGAGTTATCCTCTGCTGGGCACGAAAGTAGAGGAGAGCGGCGAGCATGTCGTGTTGGGAACTGGTGAGCTGTATCTCGATTGTGCTATGCATGACCTTCGGCGAATGTATTCGGAAATTGACATAAAAGTCGCCGACCCGGTTGTCGCCTTTGCGGAAACCGTGGTAGAGACGAGCTCTCTCAAATGTTTCGCCGAAACGCCGAATAAGCGAAACAAGTTGACGATGATAGCAGAACCACTGGAGAAGGGTCTTGCTGAAGATATAGAGGCTGAACACGTCCGCATTACTTGGAATAAGTAAGTAATCACACAAATATTGAAACTTGTTAAGTTATAAATTATTTACTTAGATATTTTTATTATGTTTGATATGTGTTAATTTTTTTACAGGAAGAGATTAGGAGAATTTTTCCAAACCAAATACGATTGGGACTTACTAGCAGCGCGAAGCATATGGGCGTTTGGTCCCGACTCCACGGGGCCAAATATCCTAGTGGACGACACTTTGCCTTCTGAAGTAGATAAAACGTTGTTGAACAGCGCGCGCGATGCTATCGTTCAGGGCTTTCAATGGGGAACTCGCGAAGGACCATTATGCGAGGAACCTATACGAAATGTTAAATTCAAGATCCTCGACGCAGTCATCGCGCAAGAACCGTTGCATCGAGGAGGTAATTAAATTTTTGGACATAATTTATACAAAATCAAGTTACTACTACAAATTTAATCTACAGAAAAATTGTACTTTTCACATGTTTTTAACTTTAATTTCCAGGTGGTCAAATCATTCCAACTGCTCGGCGTGTCGCGTATTCCGCTTTTCTCATGGCGACCCCACGGTTGATGGAACCATATTTATTCGTCGAAGTACAAGCACCCGCTGATTGCGTATCCGCCGTTTACACTGTTCTGGCGAAACGGCGAGGTCACGTAACGCAAGATGCACCGGTGCCAGGCAGTCCTTTATACACGATCAAGGCCTTTATACCGGCGATCGATAGTTTTGGCTTTGAAACGGATCTACGAACGCACACTCAAGGACAGGCGTTCTGCCTGTCCGAGTTTCACCATTGGCAGATTGTGCCTGGAGATCCGCTTGATAAGAGCATCACCATTCGACCGTTGGAGCCACAACCGGCCACTCACCTAGCCAGAGAATTCATGTTGAAGACTCGAAGACGAAAGGGTCTCTCCGAAGACGTTTCTATCAACAAATTCTTCGACGATCCTATGCTGCTCGAATTAGCGCGGCAGGATGTATTGTTAAATTATCCCCTCTAATAATTAACAGGACATACGTTGTAACAAAACAAAAAAAACTAATAACTATTCAAAACAAACACTTTGTAAGATACATTATTAAAGATTAATATTTCTTAACAAAAACTCGCGCCCTTCCACACCTTAATTCCATTGCAATTTTATTTTAAACATTAATTTTGCATTGGTTTTTACAATATTTTTCTTGTAGTATGCATTTATTGATTGACCGTTTATGCTCTCGCGGCTTTAGTGCAAGGGCAAACCTGAAGGTCTTGAGTTTAAGTTCGCCTAATAATAGAATTATAACTTTTTCTTTAGAATTTTTCCGGTCCCTTTCTGCCGATTGCAGAGACGCGTGTATATCGAATGAAAAGCGATCTATATCGAGACCTACACCAAATATCGCATAAATTATCAGTAATATCAATATAATTAATAACCCCAGCAACACGATGATCCCATCTAAACTTGTCAAGTTTTGTAAAACTTGAAACAGAGAGCGTGAAGCTTGAAATTCAAAATGAAAAATACTTGAAATATATACATAGTCAATTGCAAAATGACGTATGGGCGAATTGTTAGAGCCCGGAGAGCCACAAAAAAAAACTTATATATTTACTAATTAATAATATCGCAATTATGAAAAGTACGTGTGTCTGCGCATTTTATAATAATCTTACACAAATTTTATATAGCTTTTTAATACGAAAATCTAGAATTCTATGTGTGCATACAAAATTATCTATGATGTGTACATGTTTTGGAGTAAAATAGTTCATATATGAAAGTGTAGATGTCGCCATAGTATAGACTGGAGCGCGTCGTTTTTTATGAAACACGCTCGTCTTTATTTATGCGTATCTATGCGCGTACATATATGTAAGACGACGAATACGACGGTTCTGTACGTAAGATCGTTCATAAATACCGCATCCAAACTGATCTATTATGGAGCACTAGCTGGTAAAGTAAAAATCGTCACTTGGGAGTAGAGTATTCTGAATGAAGAAAAGACAAGAAGGAACAAGGGAAACATCGATCCGTTTCGGTCGGACTCGGTAACGTTCGGTTCGCAGGAAATTCTGTGCGAGGTACATGAGCGATTCTCAATCTGTTCCGTTCATACGAAAACGTTTCAAACTTTGAGCGTTTGTATGACAAAGTTTTTTTTACATTGATTCTAGACTTACGACTAATAAAAATGCTAAGGACAAGGGCATTACTAGCTTTACACACAAAGCTGCATATTTCATTGTTAAAAGGTGATATTATAAAGCGGCATTGGTGGTTCAACTTTATATGTAAAGGCATTATACAACTTATCTATTTGAATGTATAATTGTTTGTTTGAAAGGAAGAGGAATTAATTATTAATCGTCATTATGATGCGTCTGATATAACATGCGTTTATAAAGTAGGTATCTTCAATATTCCATCCGTAATTAATTTAGATTTATTCCGCAAATCAAAAGAAAGAAGTATGTTAATTTTCGTAAATATCCGATTATTGTTTTACTCCGATTTATATAAGAAAATGACTAGATCGATATGTTTCATCTAATACAGCCGCATCTACTGTCGAGCATTTGTTTGCAACATTTGCTATCGCTATCGAATAATGTTTCTTTTGTGGCAACAGATTTTATCAAAATATTGTGTTTTCAAAATTATTGTTACTTCTTTTTTTTCTAATCTGTTAAAAACTTTTTAGTTCACAACACGCGTTATAACACAGCGTAAATTTTCCTCTCCATTCCCCTTGAGAGTTTTTCCTATTGAAAGCAACGTGTAATATTGCGTGTCAGATTCTTAAATATCAGGATACTATGGGCGGTATTCACAGTCGTATCTTGAGAAATAAGATCGTTTCACTTGTATATGTGCATATCCGTATATAGTTCATACGCACATAAATAAGACCGATATCTTGAATATAAGATGTACGACTATAAATAGAGTTTTGTATCGCCATGTTGCATGGAAAAATTCTGTTTTAATTGTACCGATATGTTTCAATACGCGGTCTACCACACAGTTTCTAGATTTCCAATCTTCACGTAAAAAATCATCGTTTTAAAATCATTTCAACATCGCTACTGTGCAATAATGTCAATGGTTGTCTTTTATCAGAGATGCCGTGGGACGCCGCGTTGCGTGCTGAACCGTGACGTTCGCGCAGCGAGAGGGCGGAGCTGCAACTGCGCGCAGCCAAGTGGGTGTATCCGACACACGGAGCCTTCCGCCATTTTGCCGGTTTCGGTCACGCCTATCTGCTTGCCCATAGGTCAGAGTCGCGACCGCCCGCAGAGCGTGGTGCGCGAGCGCGCGACCGTCGAGTCGACTGGCAACTGACAATCTCGATGGAACGAGATGCGACGCTATCGCGAGCGATCGATCAGCGACTCATTCTACACCTCTCGCCTCATCGCTTCTCGCGCTCATGGTTTCAAGTATACATATCTTTCTCGTCCATTGCTATGAGATATTAGTAATACATATTATAGTCGTATGACAAAGGCCACGGTCGAGGTAACGCTACAAATATTTTTCTTATTGTATGACTTCAACATAGTTCACAAATTAGCATACGTACTTTGGTAAAGTAGTTCAAATCGTAATATCTCAGGAGAGAACTATAACAGACCGCTTTCAAAGAACGCACATTGTTTAGAAATGCATGTTCTTCACACCATCAAGGTCAAGGTCATTTTCTCATACCGTACAACGACAAGATGTCTAAATATGTCTGTAATAAGTAAATATAAATCAAATTTTTATCAATATTGTTTACTCGGCACTTGTTTTCGACAGTTAAAAAATTGCAACGCGATTCTCTTTTGTTAAAATTGTTTTAAGATAAAAATATAATGCATTATATCTGCACATAAAAATATGCATACGCGCTATGTATATTATTGACGTATTTTTACGACTTTAAAATACTGTTGCTACAGTTATTAAAAAAGTCAAATAATAATTATAAATATCAATTGCATTACGAATATCTGCTCTACACTTGTTTGCCGCAAGCAACATGTTTTTACTGTTCGCACGGCTGTTTTTTATTACAATTATGTATGCGACGCATCATATTACTGCTACTGTATATTGTATGTATAATATTGACTGTATAAGACTGTTATATCACATACACTGTTACTCAATTTTTCTTCACTCACATTCGACATTATTCGCATTGCACATCTCTGCTGTTCTCTTGCATCGTGAATTTATATTTTCTACAAGATAACTGACAATAAAATTGTAAGATCTTGTTCAGTCCGAGAGAAACATTGTCGAAATTTACTAATCTCTCGTTGAATCTCACATCGCACGAAAACAAGAATAATTGAGTGACGAATTTCTTTTTGTGTGAGCGGAAAACATATATTTATACAAAACTAAACTACGAGAGAGAAATATATATCGCCAAAAACACATATTCATAAACTTAATCAGCAGTTTCTCATTAACGATATCAAAAATATGGAAATTGTATTCGTCATTTTAAGCAACGTGTTCGTGTTTTTCGCCGCGCAATTAATATTATATGTTGTAAATAATTTAATTGTGCGCTGTAATGAGAAAGATATAAAACTGTCACATATCAAATTCACATACACACGCGCACGTCCAAGTAGTTGCGGAGAACTGAAAATATTTTCCAGCTCGATGAGCTTTGATCGTCATTCATATTGATTAAAAAGATTTCGAAATGAGTTACGTAAATGCTCGTGAATGAGTCATTAGCTGCAATGCTATTACGTTTGCTTGCTAGATTGCCTTGTCTGTTATTATTGACAGTACTAAAAACTCTATAGTACATGTATGGATTGTCAATATTGTCGGTAATAACGAACATGTCTCGTGTGTACAATATTGTTACTATACATTGATGCGTCGGTATCGAACAATATTAATTGTATAAAGATCGAGCTTATAATTTTCGCTTGTTAATCTTTGTTTTATAGAGCGCGTGAAATTGTTAGGAATGATTTTACCGCATTATTTCTACGTCTATGATCGTACAAATAAAAGAAAGCGCGCTGTTACAGAAGAAAAGTATACACGAAAGAAAATCATTTCTCTCTATCGACAACTTGAATTAATTCATAAACAATTTGAAAGTTTGTCATACTTTTACACAAACAGTCTCTTAAGATTGTTAAAGAAGAACATTAAATATCTAGAATGTGAATCGAAAATCTTTGAAAATGCGAGAATATTGTGGCCGAAGAAGTCGTTCGAGAGAAACGGATTTGTCGTTCGATCAATTATTGATGCATGAAAAACAAGACGTGATCGGTAGAACAGGAAATTAGGCAAATGTAGTAGACCACGGGCTGCTGCGAGGGATTTGTCCGGAAGGGGAAGAAAACAGAAAACGAGAGAAAGGGACGGAGATAGGAGCGCGGGATGACGGTGTTATGTATAGAAGAAGCGCCGACAGACGCCGACGAGCTTGCCGACGCCCGTCGACGCTCGGCGTCGCTCGTGCAAGTCCGCCACAACGAGGCGGGGTTTAGGCGGGGTCGATACAAAAGCGCCTTCTCTTCTCGTGCGGTGCGTTCGGTTTTAATCGCACGGCTATCGAAACGCATCGCGACGACTATCGCCGTCGTTCAAGCGCAACCGCGCGCAGGTTCGCGCGCTTGTTCTTTTTTTTCTTTTTCTCATTCTCTCTCAATATCATCCTCGATTCTCACTCTCCTAATATTTGTCAATCGCGCGTTATTCGTAACAACTTGTACTTTTACAGGGGTTTATACGTCGGTCGGAGCAGTAACGGTAATGTTACAACGCGGCGCGACGGTCTCTCGCGATGCGAAGGTAGGGACAGAGGGACAAGCGGGGAAACTCGAGAGGGGAAACGACAGTGCGCGCGCGCGCGCGCTCTCTTCGGCTCAGCCTGTGCCGGTCGATCGACGGCTGACTAGACGAATGTGAACGAAGTGACTAGCGTGACAAAGAACACACGGAGAGCTACCACGACGTGTTCGGAGCAAGACAAGAAACGCGCGCGTCGATCGGCCAGTCAGTAGTTGACTCTAGTGCGTGACACGCATACACACATATATATACATATATATATATAATATATATATATACATATACATATATACAGAGAGGGAGAGAGAAAGAGAGATTCGTTAGTAGCCATGACAGTCGTCAATGCGGGGACGTGATGCTACGTGGCTGTTCTCGGCACGCGTCGCCTTTCTGTCTAGAGGACTCGACTCGCGCACGTCGCGCACGGCAGGAAGGAGAGCTATACCAGGAGCGACGATTACGAGCGACGAGCGCTATCGGACGCCCCGGGGCCGGGGCCGAGGCCGGGGCCGGGGCGCCGTTGCACGGCGACGAACGGACCAGCAGCGTTGCCACCTCCTCGGCGCGGTCACCACCACCGCTACCGACACCGCCACCGCCGTTGCACCGTCGTTGCCACGTCCGCCGCTACGTTCCATCGCCGGGAACGACAACGACGGCGACGATCTTCTCGGCCACGCTGCTGCCGGTAAGCTGTTGTTGTTTTTGCATGCTACTCTCTCCCTCTCTTTCTCTCTTTTTCTGTCTCTCTTTCTCTCTCCGTGCTAAATGTTACGTGGCGTGAATCGGCATGACACGACGCGCAGCTCAGGTTCGATGTTAGGGTGTATGTGTACGACGCGCAGTGCTTGCGGTGTACACATATACTCGTGTGGTGGTACCTACTGTAACGTGCTGCTTCTTCATAACGGTAGTAGGGGGCCAGGATAGTCCATGCCCGAATAAAAGGCATCTCCCACCTGAGAAAGAGAGAGAGAGGACATGCTCGCGTGACCTCGAACCTTCACAACGTCACATTTAAATCTTGACGATACTGATAAAGCGCTTTCCGTCGTGTTATGCGTGCCAATCAATTGGGTATTTTTTAGAATATGAAAATAGCATGAAAAAAAATATGTATATAATTATGTCACACCGCACAAAAATGACAATTATGTATCTATTAAATATGTCTTTATAATATAAATATAATATGATGATTTTAACATATCTCTGTGATGCGATGCTTATAAAATATCACTTATGATATGTTGCAATAATATACTATAACACACTTATGTGACAAAAAATAGAAAAGACGTTGAAGTGAGAAAGTTTTAATTTAATAACAACAGAAATACATGTTGAACTAAAACAAAATTATCAATAAATGTATATTAAGTGAAAAAATTTTGATAGATTTTGAGATGGAAAATTAGATCAAATAATTTTATTAAGGTGATTTATTTATTTCACCAAATACAACGAAAAACAATGTGAATTACTTGATAATAATCATTACAAATAAATCACTTTTAATAAAATTATTTGGTCCATTTTTCTATCGCGAAATCCATCAAGACTTTTGCACTCAACCAATATAAATTACGTTACGAAAATGTAAACAAACAATTTTTACGTTGTATATCTAGAAATTATTATAAGTAGATGGCCATTTTTATACAATTAATCTTTTAGAAATGGAAGTGATTCATTTATATAATTGTTTTCATTCACGATGTTTACGCGTCTATTTGACAAGACAGAACTAGAGTTTTAGGACACCCGGTAGATAAAGTGTCGCATGTGCAGTGTCATGCATTTCCGCTTTATGTTTCTGAATTATTTACATACATTTCTGTTGTTGCGCATTCAAGTATATATCGATTACAGCTATACATTCTATATTTTATCAGTAAAATACACAAATTTTTCATAATAGAGAAATTGTGTTTTGTATAGATTAGACATTATTACTATAAATAATAAATTTTAATAATATTAACAAGTTTTAAGCAAATCTTTTTTCAAGTTCTTCTGGTGCAAAGTAATGTCGAGATCGATCTGAATTTTCTCGTCTTCGCGAGTTTGTTTATCCAACGCGAACGATGACACGTGACTCGATTTCCGACGACTCATGGTATATGCGAACATCTTGGCGCCTGTGCGCTTCTCTCTCTTTCTCTCAGAATCGAATGAAGAGGTGTTCGTCCCCTTCTCTCGTGTATTCGACCTTGGCGGATCATTCACAGACCGAAATGGCTCTTGCATGAATTTGTTGTGTCTGTAACATCGCCGTGCCAAAAGGTACAGGTGGTGGTCAACTTGCAGTTTTTAAAGTACGGGATCTCTTCACGGAGGGAAAGGGAAGCTATAAGGAAACGTTTGAAGACGCCGGATACTTTTTTCAAAGCCACTTTCTAAAAATGATGAATAAACCATCTGTACACATAGACATATTTTACAAACTTACATTTTTCCAACTTATATAAAAGACATATACATTTAAAAAAAAACTTTGAATTGTTAGTTGACGACTATTATTGACATTGAAATATATTTAAATGTTAACAGTAAATTATATTTAATTTTTTAGAAATTAATTTTATTTTTTATTGCGAGAGTTCAAGAGAAATACGTAAAACTTAGTCATTAGTAGAGCCACATATAAGGTGGTATTCATATAGTCTGATCTTATATTTAAGATTATCTTGAGATGTTTTGTGTAGCCAAGAAGAAAAAACGGCCCATACAGCATCTTAAGGAGGTCTATTCACAATCTGCGAGAGGTGCGGAGTAAGGAAGAAAGCCTATTGTTAAAAGACGTGTTGCCAATCCACGAAAGAAAAACTTATGTCTGAGATAATATATATTTTATAGTTTTAAAAAAATATTTACTATTTCCGTGCGCAAAAAACTATTCTCTCTAAATTTTTTTTGAAATACTTTTACGTCGTTGTTTATCATTTTTATTATAATGTTAATTGTTATATTAATTATAATTATAAGTCATTAGCGAGATGTGACAGCGTCGCTGTTTTTACAGAGTTTTTACAGAAAAAAAAAAAAAAAAAAGACGTTCTTCATTCTTTGAACGACGCATATACATTCCTAGTGCATAAAGTTCACAAGTTCAACGGAAAGTTTTTCTATTCAGACGGTAGCATTATTTAAAACATTACAATGTGATAATAGTCGTCGCATATGTATTGTCATTGTGTCATAAGAATACATGTATAAAAGTTGGAGTTTTAATATCGAATATCTGAAAAATGGTGCGAACAAATGACGTAAAATTTTAATTAACCGCAAACGTATGGCATTACGAGAAACAAAATGTTCAAATTTGATGTTATTTGTAGCATTTTAGATTGACTAAATAGATTTGTGGAAATAAACTTAAAACGGTCGTAAATACATAAGATCGGATTATCGGAATACCGGTCCTAGTATCGACACGTGATATTCGATTTGAAGTATCGATTCGTCTATACTCGAAGTTAGAAAAAAAATGTTAGCCAATTGCATGTTACTACGCTAGATTGACGAGAACTTGATCGTGATTGGCCAACTCGTTTCCAAAACCTGCACTTCCACTTTGACGTTCTTTCATGTTCCACGACCATTAACTGTTCTGACCCCTGCGGAGTGGAATGCACGAGGTCTGCATACGGTCACACGCATTTTACGTAGTAGTTTTCGAATGCGTTTGCCGAAAACATTTTGACGCTAAAAATCAATTGCTTTACCGACTTGATAGTTCCGACTCTTGGATACGCAAAGAAAAGTAGAGATACCATCCCCTTTAACAGATAGACCTTAAAGCGCCGGCCACACGAACACGTTTTCCCCTCGGGATCTGTGCGCTCCTCACTTAATAGGTACGTATGTATGTATGATGTATGTGTGTATGTAAATATGTGTGTGTGTGTGTGTGTGTATGTATATTAGTATTGTGTGCCGCGATGCACATGGAAATCATATGCCATGCGGACCGCATGATGCGGTCGCTCGCGAGCGTCGACGCGCCGACGCGGCGTTGTACATATGTAATAGCAGTGCATCGCGTTTCTGGATACGTATAGGTATGCACGCTTTGATGTGCGCAGCGCGCGTCATATGTGTACAGAGACTCGCGCTACCGATAAGGCTCGCGTGGTCATCCTTGCGCGCGCGTAAACCGAATTATGATACAAATGTATTAACTATTTCAACACATCGTATCTAATCTTTTCATCTTAAATGCCTATATGCTTTTGGCAAACTATGCGTGTTGAAGAAATTTTATCTTCTATTTGCTCTTTCCGGTCTTATCGCTGAAACACGCTCACAATAAAAGCACAATTTTAGATTATCGCGCAGTTTTTACTTGCAATCGGTTTTTAGTTTATTTCTTTTTTGTTTATGTAACACAAATGGCACATTCATTTATGTGTCAATTGTTTTATTTTTATCACTGTTATCACTTTGTTGTTTTTCTTTTATTTTTGCCACTTGTTTGTCTGTACTTTCGTCACGTTGTCACAAGGTTGTGAAATTGAAAAACTTTCGAACTTTCAGAGAAAGCGACTAAAAAAAGCCTGAATCTGACATGCACATTAGGAACAATAAGAAGAAAAAAAAAACTGATTGCCGTTGTAGGTCGGGTGACATCCGATATAAATTCTTTGCTCCGAAAAGACATTAAAAGATTGTGAGAGAAGATGCGAGAGAAAAGGAAAAGTCAGGACCGTACGAACTTGTTTAGGGCCACATCTGAAACCGATTATAGGCTACGGTTTCAGTATCCAGTTTCCAGTTCATTTAAAAAATTGCCTCGGAAGTTTGTTTTTTTCTTTTTGCATTAATTTTAATATATTATTCATAGTTTTTTTTACTAAATATTTACAAAAATATACACGTATATGTTACATTTTTCATTAATTTAAGAAAAAAGATGTACGTATATTTAGCTACTACAGAACAATTCCTATATTCTCACAAATACGTCGGGATCCGTAAACTCGTTTTCTCACGCTTTCCCTGTATCTTTCTATTCTCTGGCAAGAGTCTTGCGCAAAACGATATACTGCGCATATAAAGGCTGCGTTCCGATATTCACGCAGCCGAATGCAGAAGTGACACGCGCGATTAGCGTGTGAGTAATAGTCGGTAGTGGGATAACAGCACGATAGATGAAAGAGTTGCTGTTAGTGAGGAACTGCGCTGTACGCAGAAAATGAAATCCGCGAATTTTGCTTGTATTAGATATTTTATTAACATCGTGTTCGGTGTCAGCGAAAAAAATCCAACTATCTATACATATGTATTTATATGTAGAATTTGTTCATAAGAAATTGTTTATCAGAATTGCGCAACGACATTCTTATTTAAATGAAAGCAAAGATTAAGAGTGAAGATAAATAACATTTAAAAGCAAATACCGAGCGCACATTAATGTCTCGTATATATACGTAGCAGTCGTATGTGATAATTAACAATCAATTGCCAACAGCTGTTTCAGCACCAGCCAGCGACATGGAGACAAATGAGACGGAGAGGCCGTTGGTCAAAGACTTGCACGAACATATCGTATGCCCCCTGTGCAGAGGATATCTTATAGATGCTACAACTCTTGTGGAATGTTTACACTCTTGTTAGTATTTTGCTTATCACTTCGTATCGCTAATTGCTCTTGTAAAAAACTTAATTTATTGGGACATAATATATATTGAGCAAGCATTGAACGCGTTTTCCTCGAGATTTTTTTGTGTTTTGATACGTCAACTTGTTTTAAATGGAAAATAAATTTATAGTTTTCATTTTGTTGTAATAACGACGATAACTTCCACATCATAATGCGTATCTTTCTTTATATTTAATTCGCTTTAGAATCTAAGAGATTATGTGAACTCTGTTTTTTGTGATAAGTTTATTTCTTGTATACAATTTATTTAATTAATTTTAATGAGATGAAAAATTTATATATTTTATCTATATTTCGGCGTACGATTTCGATCAATGCGCTGCGTTTGTTGCGCTGTTTCCTCACGTGGTGGATGCGGGTCGTCAGTTTGCAGAGGTTGCATTGTCCGACGTCTAAGCAACGGTGCCCGCGCATGTCCTGTGTGCAACGTGGCGGCGTCACCGCCGCTTCTTCCGGATCCGCGGCTACAACGGGTGGTGTATCTCGCGGTACCCGGTCTCTTCCGATCGGAACTCGAACGCAGACGTCACTTTCGCGTAGTAAACCCGCAATGTCCGCTCCTGGCGCCTCCCGTCGGCGCCCTCGACTTCACCCTCGACGATTTCGTCAGTCTGAGCATGCAGGAGGTGGAGACGGAGGAAGAAGCGCCGAAAGAAGAACGCGGCTCGTCGAAGAGCGAGGAGGTCTCACAAGACACCTCTTGTAAGAACACGCGATATTTCAAGTGTCCGGCCGCTGTGACGGTGCGTCATCTGGTGAGGTTGCTGATGCTAAAGAGAGGATGGGAAGAAGCAAATGTCGTCAACGGTGTTAATAATAATACCACGATAGAAATTATGTACCAGCAAGACGACACGCAAAATCCCGCTGAAGATGGTGCGTGTCCCCTCGATCTCTCCTGGACACTTCTGGATATTGCTTGTATATTTCGATGGAAGAGGGTGAGTTTAATAATTTTTTGTCTCTTTATAAAGTTTTTCTTTATATATTTTTTAAATATATAAAGTCCTGAACTTTTGGCGGGAGAGACTGTACTGTAAGAAATTTATCTGACCAGAATTTCTAAAGACTTTGCGGTTAAATCGATATTTAGAATCACTCATTTCTCTAAAAAAAAGATCCTAAAAAAGTCTAGAGTGAAAAGATTTTCAATTAGATATCACGTTTTTTTTTTTTTTTTTAAACCGAGCGCTGCGACTCGGTAGTATCATCAATGGCAGCGCAAATGACTCTGTTACAGGAAGCGCCAATGAGACTATTGTATAGGGTGTTGCAAAAGAAAGAGACGATCTCGACCTCAAAAATTCATCCGTATAAAAATGACGCAACGAAAGACAGATCTGGAACGATCGAGAATATACAGAGACCACCTACCCCGCCGCCAAGTCCCAAACCACCTGCCGTTCGCGAACCGGAAGCGGAAGCTCGCAATGCAGATCCTCCTCGTGTTCTCGAAACAAAGAAACCGCGCTGCGAAGTGACGCCCGTTATGCGAACTCCCGACCCCTCGGCCGCTGGACTTTCGACAAACAGTCATCATCAGTCATCCGAGAGCACGAAGAGCAACGATCTGACGAGATTAGAACACCGGAAGGAGCGTAAGCGGCGAAGAAAACGAGTGATTGCGGAGATCACGACGATGCCTCGCGAGGACCTGTTGAAACTCAAAGTTCGTCTAACGCCATGTCCACCGAGAATCACTTCAGGAGGTGGTAATGTAAACGATCAAGTGCGAAAGGAGAAATTGATGCAGTTGCGAGCGGTCAGACGAGAAAAAATCAAAGCAATCGCGCAGCAGCGATTAGCAGGTCTAGCGGCTCGAGAAGAAATTGAATCCAGAGAGTACACCGAAGACGAGACGATTGAGGACATCATCGATAGCATTCCTGATGAAATTGTGCATATTGCACAAAATATTAGCGATCAGAGTGAGAACGTTACAGAAAAAGAAACCATAAAAGATTCTACTGAGGTGATCATCGAAGAACCTATCAAGGAGACTATCGTAGAAAAGTCGGAGCCCACTAAATCATCGAAAAAAGACGATAAGCCGAAAACACTGAAGAAAGATCCGGAGATATCAAAGAAAGAAAAAAAGAATTCGGAAAAATTGAAGAAAGATTCGGAAAGACCAAAGGAGGAGATCTTGCGACGATTGGGTCTGGTGTCCATTAAAGATATAAATGCTGACAAAATGGCGAAGCATCAGGCTCAAAGTGACAACGAGAAGGCGAACAATTTGGATCGCGAGAAACTAGAAAAGCAGTTGCGCGTAAGTAAAGCGAATCGCGTGCGGAGTCTATTGGCAGAGAAGCAAATGCGCGACGCGCTCAAGAGCATCATGTCTAAAACAAAACAGGAACGAATCGCGTCTATATTGAATACCCCAGTGACCAGTTCCATTCCTGTTTCTGTTTCTACTTCCACTTCTATTTCCACTTCCGTTCCTGTTTCCTCTTCCATTTCTGTTTCCTCTTCCGTTCCCGTGTCCACTTCCGTTCCCATTTCTACTTCCGTTCCTGCGTCCACTGCCAGTACACCTTCTGCAAAGAAAAAAGAACCGCCGCCATTAGCACCGCTGCACGTCGCGAAACTCGCCGGCTTTGCCACGACCAGTATGTTGGCGTCGAGCACGACTTCCAAGCACGAAACTCCGTTGGACCTCAGCAGCGGCGGCACCGTCAACGACAATGTCCTCGATCTGTCCGCCACTTTACCAAGCGACGGACTGCCTATGTATTCATCTTCCTCATCCTCTTCTTCCTCGTCCTCTTCCTCTCCATCCTCTTCTTCATCCTCGCCTTTATCCTCGATGCCATTGTCGAAACCAGCGCGACCTACAGTCGGTACCACTAGTGGTTTCTTCCGCAAGTTCAAGGAGCAAGATCAGCAGCGTAAAGGACATCAGGAATCGAATCTGAAAACTCTCTCAGAAGCCGCGGTATCTCGTCTAAGCGGCTGCCTGATCGAAAAAAATTCGATGATGGAATCGCTGGCATCCGCGAACACTCTTACTACCGGCCACAAGGTCGCCTTGCGCATACCGCAGCCGCATCATCGTATCTCCGGCTTCGGCATGAAAATCAAGCCCAATCTTGGTGTCCGACACATCCCGAATCCTCAGGCTGTCGTGGCTTCCCAGTATCGTAATCAAAGGGCCAGTTACTTTAACACTGTCTCACAGCAGTCACCATAAACGTGTCCTCTATTGGTTTTATTTTTTTTATTTTTTTTTTTTATTTTTTTTTTTGGAATTCTATCTTTTCTCTTCCTAACTCCAATTTTCTTATCTTATACTTCCGTCACTATCAAAAGGCGGAATTTCTACAAGACCAAAATCCAAAGGCTGTATGTTACCACGCATTTTCCCCGCAGTTTCTCACCGGTAATGCTGAAGGACGTAATCACGTATAGTCTCGAAAAGTTAAATTTCGAAATATAATCATTCCTCAGTACACCTATCTATTTTTTAATTTAAATAGATACAAGAATCAAGAGAGAACGCGGCAGCGCCTATCTTCTACCTATATATTAGGAAAGAAAGAGAAAGAGAGAGAGAGAGATGCTGTAGCTTATCATCTACAGGTACTGTGACTACTATAATTGATATATAGCGATAAATTAATATTACAGAATATTAATGATTCATAAGTGTACTATATAGATATATTATTTCTCTTTTTAATTTTAACATCTTTTAAATAAAGTAAATATTTCATATCGCGAATTTAAATGAAAAAATAATAAGACGTTTTTAATGTGATTAGTCTAATAATTAAAACAGATCGTGTCTAATCAAATTATTAAAGAAACGAGTTGTTTCAAATTTATTCGACAATAAAAGTTCGTTGTATACATCGTAGGAACGCGTTCTTATATTGATCAGAAGGCTCATCGAGAGTTTTTAATGTGTATGAATATTGAAATCGGTAGTTCTCGAATAATCGTGGAGTGATTTAATTCTTTGTTGCGGACGTTCGTATTCGTGTCTACTTAAATTTCCGAAACACGTACGTTTCCACGGAAACGCAGTGGAACACAAAAGAGGAAGCACAATCGAACACAAGTAACAAACGCGCGTGATCAATGCATCTATCTTTGATTTAAAAAACAAAAAAAAAAAGAAAATCTAAAATCTGTTTTACATCATCACGCGTCGAGGTCGATTCATTGGTCTAGTGATCTCTATTTGAGATAACGTTTTTATTGTCTATCGGCCGATCGATATAGATTAGCGGCATCGGACTACAACTTACCGAGAAACAAAGTTAAGACGCACAGTCCTATTTATTGTCATTTACGTGATTACGTCGTTTAAGAGAGAAAAGAAATTACTAATTATTATTTATTACATAGATATTTATCACACTATATGCATGTGTTGTGTAATAAATAATAATGTATGTATAAGCTATGCGCGTCGCAATGTATGTACCGGTATGATCGATCTGACGAACTCTCGCAGAGGGAAAATGCGTGACGTCGATGTATCCGATATATATTCGACGATGAAGAAAATTAGTTAGTAATATACATATATTATAAATCGAAGTAGTCAATATAAATGAGTGAATGAATGAATGACAACAAACATTGTCGTTCATTGTTTCTCGTAGGACTGTGCGAGTACTCGGAGCTGGCAAGAAGCGAACAAAGGGGATTATAATCTTACTTTGAATATAAATCAAAGATTTTATTGTGCGACATGATTTCAATATTTATTATGACCGAATAAGTCTTCGTTTCTCTCTTGAAACGTTGATTAACTCATTACAATGAGTTGAGCATATCAATATCTCTCGAGTTTTTTTTTGTTATTACTTATATTTTAAGTTTTATCCTTGCAAGAAATTTATTAAAAATTGAAACAGAATATTAGGGCGGATGCGAGTCACAAGATGTACGGGTGTTATTTATTGAATATAAAACCAAACGTCTTTATTTGGATCTTTTTTAGTATACAAATTACTGTAAAAAAAAGTTGGCGTGACTAAAACGCCAACTTTTTTAAGAGAGGATTAATTCGAAGATTTTAGTCGAATTAATTATTAGAGACCCGATTTAATTTGTTTTTCAATTAATCAACTTGATTGAAAGAAACCGGAAAAACTTTTAAAGTGTCGAACGGGTTCGAACTCGGGATTTCTATGCTCGCAAGCCCTGCACTCAGAACGAGAGACCTTTCTGGGTCGGTCCGTTATTTTTGAGAAGTCAATTGTTGATTTGTTTGCATACTGAAGAAGACCCAAATAAAGTGATCGAAATTGTTCGTAGGTTTTTAAATTTAATAAATAACACACGAACATCTAGTATTTTGGCTCGCATCTGCTCTACTATTCTGTTCCATCTTCTCACTAGCTTATTGTTATCAAATATTGTTATCTCACACATATTTATATAGAATAAGATGCATTTTAGTTGATTTTAAAAGTTCCTTACGATTTTCTATACTATTATTATATACATATACTTTACGCAACTTGTTGAGTTATTTGAGTTATTGATGTGTTTGTGTTGATTTAACCGTAAAATATCTCGCATTAATTTATTTGTTATGAAACTTAGAAACTTAAGCATTTCAGTTTAATTATTTTTTTAATTGCACGCATATGTAATTGAACGGTATGTGATTAGTCGTGACTGAGTGATTTTCCAAAGATGTAAGTAATAAAAGCAAAAAGTTGTCGTTTCACGTGCGCATTGTGTCTATGTTATTCTCTAGTTATGTATTCGAGACTCTCGAACTCGAACAAGCGAGAAAGACTTGTTTCTTCTCGGGTGTTCGCACGGGTCTACTACTGCAGAACCTTTCTACATTTCATTTGTTCTTACAATCTCTCTGTGTTTTTAACTATCTATGTCCTTAATCTCCCTATTTTATTATTCATTTTTAATCTATTTTTAACATTCCTTCCCTCCTACTTTGTTCGGTCTCTCGTTATTGTACATAACAACGTGATCGAGCGTAGAGTAAGAAAGCGAAAAATTAAAAGTAGATTATCGATTAACGTATCATTTTCGTTCTGTTAAACATGTTGGATACAAGCGCAAATGGGAGTTGCGAAATGTTAATAACAGAGAGGTGGACTTTTTTAGTCACGTTTGATTAAGAATAGAGGGGTTTCTACTGTACGCGTTGAGCGATTCTCCCTTTTTCACGAAAGAGAATGTGACATACATATATATATATCTACATATACATATAATGATCCGTAGAGATGCCAAAGAAAATGTCAGAAAACATGTGCAATGTATTAGTGCAATTTAGTTAATCGATTTGTAGCTCGGCGAAATTAAAAGCGCTGAGTTACGAGAAATAGATAGGTAGTCGTCTAGAAACATTCGAACGACGTGTATGTACGTGATTTGTGATTTCCCTAGGACTTACCACACGTAGATGTCCGGGAAACAAGATGTTTTTACTTTTGCGAAATTTGTAAAAAAATTATATATACATATATATATCGCGAAATCCTGACATCGCACAAACGTAATCGAAATCGCGACCTGGGCGCGATGACGACCAAACACAATGCGTCTTCTGACTGACAAACTGATAATGCTTCAGCCTTTTTAACTTATTTGTGACCAATATAAGTGAAAAAATTTATAAAAGAATCGAATATTTTGCGATATTTGAAAGATCAATTTGTTTTCAGCAATTCGATTTATTTAACTCGTCGGAAAATTTAAGCGACATTGCGTTTTTTGTTTTCTATACAAAACAATGCACCTTTATATTTAATTTATATAGAAAACAATTTTTAATTTTTCTATATAAAGAAATCTTCTCTATTGAGAGAGAAATAAAAATTAATAAGAGAAAATTTTATATTTTTTATGTAGTCCCGAAAATATAAAAATTTTTTAATATCTTATCACACAAATTTCAAAAAGTGAGAAATATGAGATTTGCTTTTTTATACGGTTGTGTTCGTATAGTTGTCAGTAATTCTGGCGAGCGCACCAGATCGCACTGACAATGACAGCGCAAGAACGATTAAATTTGTTTGCCTTAGAGGCCTATCTATAGCTGCGCAAAAGAGAAAGCGCACTGCGGCACGCGAATCTGACAAGTCTTTGATTTCCACATCGAGATTTGGTGCTTCAGGCGAAAGAGCGAACAGGTGAACATCAATGATGTGAAAAAAAAGAACCACTGACAACTAGGCGATCACTAGGTTTCCTATCGATAACTTGGCGTGTGTTTTCACAAAAGATCAAACGCCAACCCCAAAAAAGATAATAGATAAACGTACAGTTCTCAAAAGAAAAAATCGTATATATAAAAAATTACGAATTAAAGAAAAAATTAATCTTGTGAATAAACACATGTAGCTCTCAAATGCGAAGAAAACAAAAAAATCGACCAATTACAAAATATCGAACGACACATAGCGTAAAAAAAAACATTTGCAAGGTTGGTGTTGTAAGACACTTAAATAAATATCAAAATTTTATGTACACGTACACAATTAGCATCTCGAAATGCTAATCGCAGCGAAGAATAAAATTGCGAAAGCAAAAATTGAGTTTGACTTCGATACGCTTATATAAGATGTAAGATGTAAAAGTCGATGTAATCGTTTCTGACGTAATTCGTGTGTTATATAAAAAAAAAAAAGATATATGACGAAATCGCACACACGCGCAAGACGAACTATTAACTAATTTGCGATTTGAAAATAAATATGCGTATTCGATAATACATGTTCCATGTGTGATCTTATATTTCCTTGAAACGGTTGCTTCCTTGTCGCGTTTATACCGTAAGTTTTATACTCCTTACACAACAACATCATGCAAGAATGGCGTGACTTTTTGAAATAAACATTTTTAATATGATACGAGAGATCTGACATAAGAATAATGAGACTAATTTGGTAAAATTACCGTTTTTTCGTCTCTTTTTCTCTCTTTTGTATTCACATCGTTGCAGCTGTGCCAAAACGTTAGTATGTGCAAAGGTTGCCTAAAGTTGTGTGTCTAATTATTTATACTTTTATTAAATTTGCATATACTATAAAGAGTTCCTTTTTATGAAACATTTTTAATAAATAAACATATATATAAAAATACAATAACATACAATATTGAAAAAAAGAGAGAAAAAGAGAAAGAGATGCATACGAATTTTTTCTCGCAAATGTGTTTTATAGTATAATATATCACTTTTTTACGATGGCATCTCTTGTTCATGAAATAATTTATCTCAAAAATTCACTCGGCAAGATAAATGTCACTGAATGAATAAAAATATACTTATTTCTCTTTACGTAACTTCGTTTTGTATATAAAAGTCTCGTGTAAAAAAATTACAGATTTTATACATATTCATAAAACTATGGACTTGAATAAATTTAGCACATATAAAATTACTTTCTATTTCGATATAGAGAACAAACTTCCGCAGTCAAGCATACCAAAGAGAAGAGACAAAGTGTTTTTTTTTTATTTTTTATTTTTTTTTGAGAGAGAGAACAGTGATATAGTAATTATGAAGTAATTATGAAGAATGCTAAATAGCAACAAGTCTCTAAATGCCAAAATAGTGTATAACTCCGAGGAGTTAGTTGAAATGATACAACTATTACTGCGAATTGAAAAAAAAGAAGCTCCCTCTCTTTTCTGACCTTTATTGTTCTAAATAATCTCCTATAATAGTTTTTCTATTTACATGTCTCTTTAACACGTAGTATAACAGTAATTGAATTGATAACAAAAAATGAGTAAAAGATATATTCTCGAAGAGGTCATCTAATGTTCAGAAAACCGATGTAAAAACACGAGTAACATCTTCTGTGTTATAAAAAAAAGAGTATATCGACGGAAAGATATACACCGAAGAAATAAGCACATACATATCGCATCAAACAAAATTAGACTACGTGAAAAAAGAAAGATCGATAAACAGGTGGAAAAAAAAATCTCAACACACTTATCAACACGGTTGATAATACACGGCGAAAATTGAGAGCAAAAAAGTAAAAGTCAACGGTACTGTTAAAATATCCGAGTTCCAAAATTAAGTGTTAAAATCAATCTTTCCCGTAATGAGATTCACGTCAATTAAACTCTCGAGTACATCCGTATCAAACAACGTGACTGTTTTGATAAATCTGTGAACACGGAGATAAAAAAAACTGCCAAATTTATCCTTTGCAAAACGGTCAATTCTCATTTTCATTTTTTTTTTGTGGAAAGAGGGACCCAAATTTTTTCGCGAACATATTTTTCTACGTCGTTTTTAAGTAATGCGCAACTATCATCCTTCAAGTCTCATCTAAAAACACATAGCGAAAATTGTGGTCGCGAGCAAACTTTGCTTTGCAACGTTCTCGAAAAAAAAAAAGCTAAATTCTGTCGTAAACGCGGAAAAATACGATACACGCAACACGAGTAAAGAACAGAAGTCTGAAAAAGTTGAAAATAGAATCGGTGCTGAGTAGTTGGCACACGTAGAAAATTGATTTTTTCATTAGTTGCTCTTTAATCGAAATACGGTGACAAATATAATCGTGAGTGTGTTTTGCGCAAGACGAACGAATGTGAAAATGTGCGGATCATAGAAGTAGATTCATTTGCGAAACTCAAACGTCGGCAAAGTCCTAATATAACACACAATTTCTACTCATTATCAATTTCTATTATCACGAATAATAAGGGATAATTATATATAAGGGGTAAGAGAGCGCCAGAGAGAGACTTTGCGCGTTATTCGCGATTCTCCGTTCGTTTCGTGAATAGTGTGGAGAGAGAAAATTCGTCGATTTAACATGCGCGAGGAAATTTTGTCTTCGCGTCACAGATATCTCATGGAAAATCGCGAATACGCGCACACATTTTGATTCCATCTTTATACAGTATTTATTCGAGCGAACTGTGTCTCGGTGTGCTCGAGTCGCCTAGTATTTTAACTATCTGTAACCAATCCGACGGCACATGTCAAATCGTAATAGAAATACATTTACGTATATGTGTCACATACATTTGACAATGATAAAATGCACAATATATTTCTTATATAATCATCCAATGTTAATTTGCAAAGTTTGTTTGCGCATTAAACTGTCTTGAAATGAATTGAATTATCGGAATATTTTCCATTGTTCAAGTCGTTATTCAGTTTATCATTAGAATAATTGCGTGTTAATGATGCAACAGAATTGTAAAGTGTTGCAGTAATATTTCTCTTTGTTGACATATGATTAACAAAGTTACATTATATACAATATATTGATTCAAATGAACATCATTGTTTAACGAAGCAAGTGCAAATTACGATCCTTCCTTTTTTTATATAACAGCCGTATAATTAAGCAAAAGCGAATACAATAGGTAGTCACAATCCTAATCAATATAAAGCGTAAACTGTGAAACATGTGAATCATATTTACGTCCGACTATATCGTTGTGCGCGAGGTAGACGCGCGTGTACGTGTGTGTATGTGTTTGTATGTAGTCCAGTAACGATTGCGTGCGTTATTAACTATAATTTGTATATATAATAGCACACACAGCTATGTAAGCATTTTTAAGAAAAAAAAAAAAAAAAAGTAGGAAACGGTACTAACGCAGTTTCTGTATCAATCAAAATCGGCGACAAAAGTGATCGATGCAAGGAAATTAATTAATGTGATGTGTGTACGCGCAGATATGTAGGTACATTGTAATATACAATCTAACACGCATATTGTTAATCGTTCGATTAACTCTAAGCGACGAGACGCGTATGTCGCTCTCTTCGATGTTAACGAAAATTGTCAAATTTAATTTAACAAAAGTGAAAGATTAAGTGCCGAAATGAAGAAATATAATTGCCGCGTGTTTATTTTTATTAGCTTACATATACTTCGTATATTGTTTCCGTTAAAGCTGTTCGAAAATACCGCAGTGCGCATTGTAGAAGATTTTATCGTGAAATAAAATAAAACATAATATATCTCACACACACGCGTTGCAATCTCCTCAATTACTCATCCTTAGGCTTGGTAGGGCGATCGCTAAGCAACACATCACTGAGCTCCTTTTAACCAGTTATATATAATAACTGGGATAAAAAATGTTCAAAAAAAAAAAGAAAAAACTCTTTGTGTTAACAGTTTAGAAGCTTTTATTTCGAAATTCCGTAAAACTCGCAAACTAGAAATTTATTTCGTTGAACGAAATAAGTTTCTTGGCTCGAGTGCGCCCGTAAAAATGGCGTACATGAGCGTTCAAGCTTTAGGTCGCGCAATTGCGAACTGCGACTGTTGCTTGAATAATTCTGTGGTCTTTTAACAATCATTACCAGTCGGCAAATTAATAAATACATTAACAGGTACGTCGATTTTCATTGCTTTCAACAATTTCCGCAGCACGCGAAGATTGTTTCAACTTTGAGACTCGCCGAGAGCCTTCGAGCTGAGACGTCTTTTCTACTAGTTTTGTTACAACAACAACGATAATTCACTTGAGATTGTACGCTTGTGTTTATCATTTGCAAAAACAAAAGGTATCTTGAAAAAATCGGTATGCCTTCCTTCGACGTCCACATTAAATGCGAGAGACTCAGCCTGCGGCCGCGAGGCTCGCCCGCTGATTGGCTGCAGCTTCCCCGGGGAAGTGCGTCGGAAGTGAAGAGGGCTGAGCACGCTCGAGGCACGAGCAAGGCGCTGTTACACAATGCAATAGGACGATCTTAGGGTTTTAACGAGACGACTCACGGTTATAATTATAGAAGTGGTGTCTGTGCGCTAATCGGATCTATCGAAATGTTCTGACGATCGAAATTCATATAGCAAGATTCAGCGAGATTTACACGTGGGGAATCATTGTCAAGGTAATACTTCAAGATATCATTCGACGTGTGTTTCGTTATGTTAAAGATTTTTATAGACAAAACATATAGTTTTTTTTTATTTTAATAATTTTCTTTTTGTTTCAAGAAAGGGTCTCGAAAATTGGATCAAAAAATAAAAATCGCATTGATCTCGTCTCTTTCGGTTTATGCAGAAAAGTTACATGAGAATGAAACTTCTCGGACGAGATGTGAAGGGTATGATCTTAAAAATAAGAACCAGAGGCACACAAAAGCTGGAAACGTCAGTAGTTCCCATCGTGTGTAAGGGACTCCGTAAGTAAATCTATCTCCCTCTCGTTCGCTCGCTCTCCGTCCTTGTCCCTCCCTCATATCGGCGAGCAATCCTCGGGATTTCGTTTTTCTCGTCTCTCCTCCACCACAGGCGGCTATAGCCACCCTTTTCGCCACCACTACTCTCCGCACCGACGTGAAGGTCTTCCTCCTCTCGATCCTTCCTCCTTGTCTTGTTCGCGCTGTTGAACGCGCACGCACACGGGACTTTAATACATACCTACGTTCGCGCTGCGAGTGTCCGTGCATACACACGCACACGCACACGGCGCACCCTTCTTGCCGCCGCCTGCGAACGTAGTGGAGAATGAATAATGTACACGCGCATCAGAAGGGGCTCCGGGGAATGCGAGAGCCTGTTCACTTTTTCCCTTCCCCTCTTCGAAGACGACGCACAGCGGCCCCGAAGTGGCTCTCTTATCGAAGTAGCGACGACTGCGAGCAGTTTACGCGTAGGCGAACTGGGATTTGATATGAGAGCGACGGACGAATCTTTTCGTTCCGCGTTTGTTTCGAACGCGCTTGCGTCGTGAACGCGCTAATGCCCCGTGGCAATTAATTTTCGCTGCGACGTAATTGGTGATTTGTCCCGGCGTTTTTAATAACGCTTGCTAAAACTGTGAAAGAATTGGAAAAATTAATACGGGCTCGCATGAGACCGACATAATCGATAAATCGATGAAACTTATTTGCGATGTAATTTATTCGTCTGGAAAAAATTTCTGTCTGTGCAAACGTGTAATGTTTGCGTCGATGGTTGTCTTATTACGTCAATTACAGTCGCATCGATTGTGAAAAAAAACCAAAAAAAAACAAAAAATGAAAAACTACCGTTATTATGTTTCATTTAAACAATTTTTTGTTCAACAAAATCTGTGGAAAAGTGGTAAAAATACGATGCCATATTACAAGAAAGTTACATTTATTACGATTTTGTTTTTTATATGTACAATATTAAAAACACAATCGTGTATTTGATATAAAATTACAATTTCATGATGGATAACACATCCCTTTTTTCCTTCCGCTTCAGCGAACGAATCGGTATATACGGCGAAACATTAACGGCGAGAAGCACCCGCAGAGATCTTCCCTTCACCGCGCGCTCTAATATCATTAAGCTCGGGTGTAGGAGAGTCGTGCGAGGCGGAGTCGCGATAGCGACTGTCCTAAAATCGGTGGTGGAACGATGAATCGATACGCTGTCACGTTCTCGCTACCGCCTTTGAAACTGCTCGGCCGTTCGCGCGGCGGCGCATCGCTGCCGCCGCTGCGTGCCGTCGGAACGAGATACACGTACATTCGCCTGCGAATATACGTCAAAAAAAAAAAAACCAACAATCTACCGTGATTGTGTGAATTTATCTCCTCTCTCGTATCCCCGCGATATGGAGAAAGGGCCTATTTATATGAGGCGCGCGTAGAGGATTCACAACTCCCCCGCTTTCGTTCTTGCGAAACACGTGGAGCATTTCCCAAAAGCCTTTCTATCGACCGACGCCGCTCGGCGCACGCTCACTGCAAGTGTCGGCGTGCGAGCGCGCGCTCGGATACACACACACACATAACATACATATACACACATATATATATATATGAACACATACGCGAGTGCACACACAAACACACACGTACGCACACCGACGGGATAGAACCGCCCACGCATCGTCACCTGTATAGGTGACTTGTGCGATAAAGAGAACGATTCGCGGAACGGGCAGCGCGGGAAGAAAGGGCCAAGACGAAGACAGAGTCCCCCTTAGATAACGTCTCATTCGTCGTGTTCCCCTCTCTCTCTTTCTCTCTCTCTCTCTCTCTCTATCTCATTAACAAAGAGCATGCATATCTTCGTGGTAGAAAGAGAACTTTGGGAGCACGGTCCGAGGATCCTTCCGAGGGATCTCTCTCTCCGAGATCCTTTGGACCCCCCAGAACGAGGGACGCGAGAGAATGAAGGAGGGGGAAAAGGTACGCACTGTGTCATGAGTATTTATTGTCGGCGCCCTGTGAAAGAGGGACAGGATGGCCGTGTGCACAACGTTGAGTTGTGGGTCGGGATTAGGAAGTTGCGCGTTGCAACTGGGCGGGACTAGTTTAGCAGTCTTAGTTTCTTCTATTACTGACGACTAGTCGGGATTAATGACTGCTCACAAAGGATAGCACTTTCTCACGTATCGCACGACGTGCAGCTTCGATGAATTGCGTGATTTATGCTTCCTGTTTCGAATAATTGACGAGTGAGTCAAGCCTGAAAAACGACGAAGACCTTAAATCGTGTCGGACATTGGAAGTATAATGATATCTAACGATTATATCGTGAATCAGACTGCTATTCGTAGTCCGATCTTATATTTAAGACCACTTTGAAACGATGGCCGTTTCATTGGCCAGTGATCGATATCAAATATGAACTCAAGACGATCTTAGATACAGGATCCGATTACGAATACGACATAGAATCGTGTACGATAGACCGTAATCTCACGTGTTTATACGTTTCTTTCGTGTGCGTTTATTCGTATAGCTTGAGGCAAAACAAACTTCAATAATTAAGTAAAAAAACCGAACTCTTAGCTTAATTAATTTTAAAAAGTTGAAGCCTAACAGTTTTCCTAACTAGTTGAAGCCTAACTAACTATATACAGAATGTTCTTCAAAAAGAGATAAAAAGAGTAGATTTACTTAAATCTTTTTCCGCGAATCTGTGCGTTTCTCAAAAAGATCATGTGAAGGTACAAAGTTGCAAAGTTAATTTTCTTCAGTACGCGCATCTTCCGCGATCTTGGATTAGCATTCAACGAAGAAATTTCATAAACTACGAGAAAACCTTCGCTTTTTACTGTTTTTTTTTCCTATGATAATATTCAAATCTGTAAATAAATCTTAATTCATTTATCAAAAAAAGAAAAACCAGAATAAGTTGCAATAATGAGATGTGAAAAGATTTTTCTTGCATTTCAAAGAAAAGCCATTTTCGACGATTGCAAGTAGCGCGATAACAAATATTCGCTAATAAATTTATTTTGCTAAAACTTTGAAGCTTAAAATCTTAAAAAAAACTCTTTCAGGTAATCGACGCCACAGAAAAGTCCTTTTCCCTTGGAACGCTTCTTCTTGGAACCTGATGTAACGGTCTCACTTCCATTTTGTGCCCCCGGTTTACACGTAACATGAATGGTACAGTGCGCGTAACTCTTAAACGCATAAATTTTCATTTCACTGCCAATAACAGCGAAATGTGTATTTTGCAAGAACCGCGTGAATAAACTGGCACGTAATGACAAAAGTAAAGACAGACAGTCGAGCAACGCGCTCGGCAAAGTTTCAAGCCCGATTTTTTCGAAAACGGAAGGTTTTCTCGCACGAAAATCTCTTATTCTCTTGATGCACGTTAGCGCACAAGAGAAGTTTTAGCATCTCTTCTTCAATTTCTCTGCAATTAACGCAATTAAATTACGATCGCGCAGTTGAGACACACATTGTTTGCTCCTTCGATCGTAAGTACGATCTGTGATCTACGTCGAATTACGAAACAACGAACGAACAATGAATCGACGTTATTACAGCTCCGGGAATAATCTGCAACTTTTCGGCTCGTTGTTTCAAGTTTACGTCTGGTGCACTCTCCTCGCCAGTGGCGACGCTACGCCACCGAACAGGAGTAACTGGTGGACGATGGAACTGGTGTGTCGGAAGGAGTAAACTTTGTACATACCCTGCGTCACCAGTAATTTTTTTAAGAGTGATAAAGCGTCGTCCATCGAAAGGTCACACGTGCCTTTGCCTTGCTAGATCGAGAGTCGCTATAGATTTTTGCTTCATTTCTAATATTTGCGCATTGTGACCATAAGAAATCTCTGCTGAAAAAACGGAGATGATTCTCCGAGCACATTCGAAAGTCGCTGATTCTGCGATAATAATCGAGAAATGAAACAAGTGACTCAAAAAAAAAACTTTGAGTGACTTTTATCTAAGTAGATTGTAAGATGCGTGAAGACACGTGACTCACGGTGTGTATCATGGTTACGAGCAAGCGGAGTGTGGTGAGCAGAAGTAAAAAGGGCACAGACTTTCGCACAATACGTAAGACATAAGAGAATCAACCAATCCACCCTTTTATTTTCATCCCTACTTCTCGTTCTTTAAAGAAGGCTTTATTGGTTGGTAATTTTCTTATGTTTTACGCATTATGCCAAAGTCTGTGCTTTGGCTCTGACTCCGAAAGAATGTTTTTGACGATTGCGCAATAGCGTTTTCTTCCAGTTTGCAAGCGTCGCATGAATAAACAAGGTTTAAATCTAATAATAGAATATTGAAAGAAAAATAATTACGTGTTGCGCAGAACTGGTTATTGAATGTCCATAAATTAAGGAATTGCGTGCGATTTTGCAAGTCGCAGGCATCGGAGATGCTTAAATAAACATAGTAAAAAATAACGAAGTACGAAAGGAGGAAGAAGATAAATGATTCTACAGAAAGACGAAAGAAAGAAACAGAAAGAAAAAGAGAAGAGAGGAGAGATTACGCAGTAAGAGAGAAAACGAAAGGGAGAAAAAGCAAGCGAGGAGAAGAAGCGATTACGAGGAGTGCGCGGATGATGAGGATAAAGAAAGAGAAAAGGGAAGAAAGGACGTAAACGGGGGAGAGCAAGAAAAGGAAGAACTGGTAGAGGAAGAGAACAGAAGCGCGGAGAGGCGCGAAAGAGAGAGGATAGAAATATAAATGCGAGAGGAAGAGAGGGCGAAGAGAGAGAAGGGCAAAAGGGGCGTACATGTAAAAGGATGTGCAGGACAAAATCGAAAGAGAAGGGTGGCCCGAAGCACAGCGTGAGCGGTGCAACGAGGGAGAAAAGGGAGAAGGGCACGCTAGAAAGGAGAGGGCCGCACGCGAAATGAAAAAAAGGCAGCCGAAGGGAAAAAGAGGAAGACAAAAACCGCTCTCTCCGCCATCCCGCACTCTACTCGTAACAACGCGGAGGGAACAGAGATGGCAGAACTGGAAGGGGGCTGCGACGAGACGGACGAGCGCGCGGGAAAAGGGAGGGAGTTGGCAGTCGTAACCCCAGCTGGTAATGACGTGCGGGAAGGGGACGTTGGTGCTGTGTGAGAGGGGCAATTCTACATGCCTGTACGTATTGGTGTATATGATAAGTATATACCATCCAGTCGAGAGGCAGAGGAGAGTAATGAAAAGAGACGGAAAAGAGCTAGGGGGGTTCGATCAAGAGCGGTGGGAGAAAAATGGAGAAAAAAACGGCGAGAGGGAAAGAGAGGAAAACGCCGTGATACGTGCAAGGAGAGACGAGGAGAAAGCTAAACGAGCGGTAGAACTAGTCGGATCGGATCGGAAGGATAGGAGCGAGGGAAGGAAAGGGGAAGCGAGGGGATTCGCGCCGCGAGAGAGAGGGAGCGGGCAAGGGAGAAAAGGGGAGAGCGGATCAGAAGGGACAGAAAGGACGGGGGAGGGGGAGAGCCGTAGGGGAAAGGGCATTCCCACTCCGCGTCTTTCGTTTAGTTCGGCGTGAGACATCGTCCGTACTATACGTGTTGTTACGCGCGCTCTCTTCTCGCCTATCGCCCAACGTCGTCGTTGTCGCCGTCCACCGCATCAGGAGATTGCAAAGCTGCGCGTTTTAGTTCGCGAGTGCGCCGCGTGGCGCTGTTCGCCAGTACCACAATTTCATGACCGCCCTACACGGTGCAGTTTCTTCGCCATTCCGGAGGAACGTTTTCTGCGAGGATTTCTCTCGTCGTTTTCGCAGCGAGCCTCCCGATGAGGCGCGAATCAAGGAGAATATGGACGATAGGTTCCGCAGCCAAACAGGTCGGAAACCGATGAGCGCAACGAACGACGACGAGATTGCGATACACCACGCGATATCGTAAAAGCTGGCCACCCTACACACAAAGAGAAAACTCCGAAGGGGAAGGGGGAAGGAGAGAGAGAGAGAGAGAGAGAAAAAAGAGTGAGAGGGGAGAAGGACGTGAAGATCTAGAGACGTCGTTCTAGGCCGTCGACTGGAGCGTTTTATACATATGTACACTGGTGGTGCGTTGTGTCGTGCAAGAAACGCTTCACTGCTGTTGGTCTACGCGCGCGCGCGCGCGCGTAGACTCGCTTGTGGTCTAGAATTATTGGTGCATTGGCAACACGTAGCGTGATTTCGTCGTCCTCGCCAACAACACCGTTTGCATGTGCACTTTCACGTAAGTAACACAATGATAACTCGGGGCCACTTGCACGTACACATTCAACGGGGATAATTGTACACACTCGCAACGCGCCGAGCGCCGGTCCGCGCTTGTGGCATATATAGAATGTGTTTGGAGGTTGTGTGCGAGAGATGGAGCAACGGGACGGACAAGCAGTCTGTTCTCTCTCCGTCTCGTTTCTCTGCACTCCCGAGTATTCTCCTTCTTGTCCGTCTCTCTTCCGTCTTTTCCCTCCGCTCGGCGTCTCTGTTTCTCTTTGTGAGAGAGAGACACACACGCTCGTATTTATGCGTTTTCTCTCATTCCGTGTTCCCGAGCAGAATCGTACAACGTTCGTTTTCATCGGCAAGGCAAACACACACCGGCAAAATACGTGTAGCGTCGTTACTGGAATGCACACGCGATTAGCGGCCTACTGCCGATCGCGACATTGAGATATAAAATAGTTTCTCAGTCCAGAGAGAGATTTGACACTACGAGAGATGTTGAAATGTTTTCCAAAATGGCGAACACATGTTTTGCTATTTTTTTTATTTTTATACCATGCATTTTTTTAGCGCGAACATAAAACCGACAACTCTGTGTACAAATATAACTTGTAAGAATATAAAAACACCTATATACTTACATAACAGTCGATGGTACATATATGCTATGTAAAAAAATTTCTCGTATTTGTGTGTTTACTAATTGATCACATAAATTTTTTCAGGGATAAAAAGATCTTCGAATTAATTTCTAACGCTTTAAATCCATCGTGTATCAACTGTTCTGTTACGTAAGTAATCGCATCAGTTCAGCTGGACAAATCGAGACCACGCGTCACGTGTTTGGTGTTTACATATTCGTACGTCATGATTTGTTTATTCGAGAAAAACGTGAGATTTTAAAATGGAAACATGTCAATTCAGTAATTTATTAATTTTTATAACCGTCAATATATTGTTATTATTTTCAAGTATTGTTACATTTTAATTGAATTGTTTATATATTTTCCAGGAGATATTATTGTTTCTCAAATACATCATCGGTTATAATATTGGAATATCTGCGAGCGATGTGCTCGAAATAAAAATCGATGTAACTTTATGCGCGAGATCGTATTTCCGCAATAGACCGCACCATATTTCAATCGAAACTCGTAGAGAATCCGCTTGGATGTGAGCTCCGAGAGTTATTCGTCCTTATGAGGGCGGGGCTAAATCGATCCACAAATGTATTCGCTTTTCGATCTCTCGTTCATGATTGCGAATCGAATGTCTGCCTCCGCAAGGCGATCTTCTTTTTCTTCCCGCCCTTAATAACGTAAAAGCCAAGTTTCTCCCCTGAACGTGTGTTTTTCGTGATCATTCTATCGTACTAGTCGCTAGGTAACTACAAAGAGTAATCTGGCATCTAGAAGGGTGTCGTCGAACGCCCTTTGCTCTCCCTTTGCTCGTGCAATGTCGCCTAACGTCGAGACGGTATTTCGCAAGTAATTTGTGATTTTTTTTTTCGTTTTCCTTTCCAAGAATTTCAGAATTAAAGAATTACACGCGTTTGCCTTAGTTAATTAACGATGTTTCAATGCATCAACTATTAAAATCATTTCATATGTTGTCATAATTAAATAATTGAGAATATTTAGGAAGTAGCGTGATATAATGAGATTATCGCGTGACAACATTCTGATAAGAGCAAGACGTCTCAAGAAATAAAAACTGCTGCAAAATTATATATATATATATATATCAGCCACTGTTATACAACGTTAATGAACAAGACAGTGTCATATGATGTGGGACAATGTCTGTCATATGATAGAAAAGTAGACGCAAGCGGTTACTTTGAGGTTTACATTATCTGTTGCTTCGCGAAGAGAATTTTACCACAAAGGCCTTTAAGCGTTCACTTTTGCTTTGTTTTTTGCTCGGCGCGCTGACACGAGCGCAGCAATGCGTCGCAAACGATTGCTCGTGGCACGTGCTAATTTCTGAGGCACGTGTGCCTTCTTGCATGTGATCCTCGGTGATCCTCTTTGCCGATCACGTTACGTGGATATTTCGAGATTATTCTTCCGCAACGGATTATCGTGATTGAATTCCGATAATGAGCAGCCTTCTCGCTCGCTCCGCTGAAAAAACTTATTGTTATTGCATTTTTGAATATTTTTAGTCTTTTTACAAGAAGAAGAATAGGCGGAGATATTAAATACTATCGAAATGCACTATTGAAAAAGTTTTAGTTCGGTAATATCGATTAGATCAACGTCTAACTGATGACATTATCGATATGTCAGGATACAGAAAATGATACACCAAAAAGAATTTTCATTCATGGAGTTTTGATCCTCGAACTGTTCATTGTTGTTATTTGTATATTTTCTTTACAATCTTTTAAATACTCTATTAATATCCGTGTGAGATAACATTTGGCGTATTTGCATTTCGTACCCTCGTTAAATTCGCACGTTACGTTTGCACCGCGCTGAGAATTTCGCTTCTTCGTCTTGCAGCAGCAGTACACAGATATAAATAGACATAGTACCTACTAGACATTGCTCGCAGAGAAACGCGGGGCATAAGACGCGCTTCTCGGGGGCGGATATAGTACTCCGAGAGAATAGGATAGGATAAAACGGTATGTGGTAAAGGTAATTTAATTTAGGTATTCCCTTTGCCGATCTTTCTTTACATTGACGATCCGCTTATCTTTACCCAACTGATCCAAATATGTATACGTATGTGATAGTAGATAATCTTCACTTGACTCATAAGTACACATACACTTATATAGCTCTCGTGAGGTAATTCAAAGCTGAGAGAAACAGTTGCCACGGCAAATAACCGAGCCAAGTGCTGACTGTAGATATAAAGTGCAAATAATTACATATTAACTTTTGTTTGTTCAATTTGATTTTGATTTAATGAACATTTTTATATTGGATATCTTGCTCTCAAATAAGTATAGATAATTTTCCCATTTTCTCCTTGAGGAATTATTTAGTCACTTCGAAAATTAACTCCGTAGCCAGGACGGTCGAACTTGTCTTTCTCTCTCTCTCTCTTTCTACTTGTGATTTATTTTTAAAACGATTAAACTTTAAAACCTTTTCAAATTTTCACGCAATCCGTTTACGATGACGCGCACGTACGTAACTTGACACTCAGCAAGCTAAAAGTTTCAGTCGTGGAAAAAAAAATGAGGAAAAAAATCACGCAAGATCTGAAATTTTAATAATACTGGCTAAACGAATTGACTTATCGACGGGTCGCAAAATACCGCGATATTCGATCAATACCGCCGGGTATATGGTACTTATTCGGCGGGCGTGCACACACGCAAATATCCGTTACAAGGGACGTTTGGCGGTTTAACCGCATTGCCGGGCGAGCGGAAAAACGGAAAAGATGATCCTGGAAGGAGAATAAGGGAACACCAATGTACTTACTGCGAATCAAGGGAGGGGATGATGACGGGACTTACAATGGGGACAACAGGGGTCGTAACTACCTGAGAGGAAAATTCAGCTAGACATGATGGCGCGATTGCTAAAGTTATCGTATTGTCAAAAAATGTATATAATATTTTTTTTGTATGTAATATATGTATATATTTTTTTAAGAAACACCCTATTTTTATTTACTTGCATAAATATTTCTTGTCCGTTTTTCTTTTTCTTCAATTGATTGATGCAAATTTAGGAAATATCTTATATAAAGTTTTATTTCCGTAATAATTCAGATTTGTCGCACACTCTAACACATTATAGTTTACTCGAACTGTAACAAAGTTTGAAAATAATTTTCTTCTTTCTTACAGATTTTATGTTTTGCAAATTATTTCCAACGCAACGTAAAGATGGTTGGTATTGGCAAGAAGACGCTCTTGCGTGATGTTAATCCACATTTAATCTGTCCATTGTGTCGGGGGTATTTCATAGATGCTACAACAGTAGTGGAATGTTTGCACTCTTGTAAGTAAACTTAAAATTTAAGTTTATATCGTTTAACGATCAATAAAATATATAATAATTAAATATGCCACATTTGTCTATTTAGTTTGCAGAAGCTGCATTCTGAAGCATCTGCGTACAGCAGGACATTGTCCTTCCTGCAAACATGTTCTCAACAAGGCAAAACCAAACATCAAGTACGATAAATAAACATACAAGTATTATACGTGTGTGAAAATTATTATACTTATAGGAATCATTTGTGATTATTTTTTTACAGAGCTGATAAAACATTACAAGACATCGTGTATAAACTGGTGCCCGGTTTATATCATAAGGAAATGCGAATGAGAAGAGAGTTTTATAAGATGCATCCCGAGCAAGGTAAATGATCTTTGTTGAATGGCTGTATAATAAAAAAAAAAAAAAAAAACATTTCGAGAATATTTAAAATCTCATTTTTTACATAAAACAGCAAAGTCAGCAACGCCAGAGCAACGTGGTGAAGATGTGAGCGGACGGTTAATATTCAATCCAGAAGATGTAGTGAGTTTGAGCTTGGAGTATCTTCCTCCAGGAGTCGATCCGTTAACTATATTGAGCATTAAGGAGACGGACACGAGTAGTAATTCAAACAACATCAATGGCGGTAGTAATAATAACAACAATAATAATAGTAACAACAATAACAACAATAATCACAGTAGTACCAGTAATAGAAGATACCTGCAATGTCCGGCATTGGTGACTATTGCGCACTTAAAGAAATTTGTAGCGATGAAATACAGCGTCGATGTAACGAGATACACAATTGAAATTTGTCATCTCGCACCTCTTCCTGAAAACTGGACCCTCATGGACGTCGCTTACATTTATGCATGGAAGAGAGTACGTATTGTTTTTGAGTTCTTCAGGTATCGTGTCAGATATAAGAGTATTTAACAATAAACATTTTTTTGTATAGATCGCGCCGATGAGATTCTTCTATCGGGTGGCACAAGAGGAACAAAGATTGGAGGCGCCTTTGCATCACAGACCGTCAACTCCGGGACTTGGTGCGCGAGATTGTTTGCCTCCGAGTGATACGCGGGAGAACGACGGTAATGTGAACAACGAAGTCGTCAATCATCCAGAAACTTCCAAATCGGAAGTTAAAGCTGCCAGTGACAACGAGACAGCGTCTTTGGCAAAGAACGAATCTACTCGGGTCGCGAGCGATGAGATAAGCTCGTCTGCGAATCGCAAACAAATAATTGAGAAGAGTGAGAAGAGTGAGACGAGCAAAATAAGCGCGGAATCCGCGAAATCGCTGATTTCAACATCGACGCACTTGACGCACACGACACACGCGACACCAACCACAACAACCACATCTCCTTCCGCAGGAACAAACACGTCTCTTTCGACGGCGACGTGCAACAATTCGAACAAGCAGATAAAGAGTCCTATCAAGATACTGAAGAATTCAGAAGGAAGATACGAGGTGATGAAGAGTCTTTCATCCGCTGCCGACACGAACGAAAAAGAACAAACCGCTGCCACGGCAGACGTTAAGTGTCCACCGAATCCCGAGTTTAGTGTTGTTAATTCTAAAGGAGTGAAGCTTACATTGAAGCAATGTTCACCGCCACAAAGTAACAACTCGAAGAAAATCATCAGTAACAAACCGAAAATCATCAGTAACACTTTAGTGCGTCCTGCTCCAACAGAGAAAGATGCAGCACCGATGTCGGCCATGGAGGTACTTCAGCAACTGCAGCAGCAACAAAAACAGCAAGAAAAGGAGAAATTGAACACGAGTCCGCCATCGGCGGATAAGCAAGAAAAACAACGACGTAAAGTGACCTTTGTAGATCGACTTTCGACGCCTGAGAAGACCTCTCCCAGTGGAACCGTACCAAAAACCGCACTCAAGAAACCGGCAGAACAGCAGGACAAGAAACAGTTTCTGCAGAGTTTTCAGTTGACTGCCAGAGAATCTCCGTTGTCAGACGACGGCAAGCTAAAAAAATCTCCTATTCGAGACACCGATGTGCCGACAGCGGGCGCCGCTAAATGTCTTCAAAACAGTACCGCGAAAGTGGGAGAACTTTCAAAGAAAGATGCCGACGAGGTGAAGAAGAAGAGCAACACGGAAAATAACAACTTGACTGCGAATAACAGCATCGCGACAAATATCACGACCAAACGTACTGTGAACGTAATGTCTGGTGGTACGGCACGAACACACACGAGTAAAACCGACGATGCGGACGGACGACCGTTTAATTCAGGAACAAGTTTGAATAGCGGAAATATCGCGAGTGGTAATCACGCCGCTAAAATGGACGTGTATGCTTTCCCGAACGATCCGCCGATTGTTCCAGCCGGAGCGGTGAAAAGAAAATGCCCACCTGGTGTGCCAATTGCCGACTTGAAGCGCCGGAGATCTCAGCAGATCGCTCAGAAAGCGGAAGCCAACAAGAAACAAAATGTTTCTCAGTACAATTCTTCTGTTAAATTACCGCGTATTTCCCCTAAAGAGCACGTAATCCCTACGAGTAGAGGAACCGCTGTGGCGGGAGATCACAGTGGCGGTTCGAGCGTTCGTGCGTCGAATGTGCAGAACGCGAAAACTTCAACCAGTCCGTTACTTTCGAACGAAACTCGAGACATTCTGATGGACGGCTACGGACTGAACATTCCTGCAAGTTTGAGCATAACGCTAACATCGCCCAAATCTCCAGGTACTTCCGGACAATTCGTCGAACCCAGCGATCCGAACGACAACGATAATCGAAAGGTTACGCTAAACAAAATGAATCCTAGTATCACATTGAACAACCGCTCGTTGGATCCACGTGTGCTGAAAGCTCTGAAGACCGGACAGATCAAGATGCCCGCCAGTCCGTCGAAAGCCAAACCACCGGTGACAGCACCGATGACGGTGAAGCAGACGTCGACGCCGATAGATCGCAGCGAGACAGCGAATCAACAACGTGCAACAACGATGCTGGGCAAACGGAAGAAAGACCAGGAATCGTCCAGAGACATCTTGGACTTGAGCGGAGGTAATAAGAAGATAGACATGCATCCCTTGAGAATTCCCCAGCCGGTGACGAAGCTCAACAAGAGCAACAAATCCGCTCCAAGCAAGGATAGCATGCAACTGGGAGACATCCCCGATCAAGGCCAAGTTGTGACGCTTATGGGCGGTCACAGATACTACCGAGCGCCTCCGGGTTCTCTGACACCAGCCGCTCATCGTGTCAACGACTGTCCGCTACCATCTCGCACGCCTGTTTACGCGCCGTCTTTCGGTTCCATTAACCGATCAGGCTCGGATCTCTCGTCCGTTTTTCCGAGCTTGCCGAGTTTGTACGCTCTTCATCAGGCGACGAATCTTCAGCAGTATCACAATAATCTGCGATTACCGCCTCAACGTCCCGCAACGGAGAGAGACTTGTCGTCCGCGACCAGAAACAACAACGACAACGCGAATTCCAATATTAGCGGCATGACGGGGAAGAGTCATCTAGCTGCCCAGTGCGCGCCCGTTAAGCCCGCGAGATCTTCCATGGCGTCTTTAGCAGTTCCTATCAATAAGCAACAATCCGCTGACAAGTTCGCTAATGCCAACGTCAATCGAACAGGCACGAGCGACGCGAAGAAGCTTCCGGGTTTTCGTAACAACGAGAATCTAGACTCCACAGACGAAACTTCACAAATGACCGCTCGAAAAAGATACCCCTCAAATGTTGAGAGTACAAATAATAGATTCTCGTCGGGCAACAACAAAGATGCGAAGAATAACGATCAGACTACTGTTGAAAGCAAGACTAAGGACTCGAATGTTGAATCGATCGACATTAACAATTCGAAGCAACAGCAGCAGCAGCAGCAGCAGCAACATCGCGAAACAACGAGTCCCAATGTCGTGTCATCGACGGCATCGCCTTCGCCGCCTCCAGGTAATAGCGGCGTAAATGTAAGGAGCGAGAGTAACACTAGGCAAAGTGACGGTGTCGGCAACATCTCGAATGGAGATACTACTGCGATACCTAGTCCGACGAAGAGCAATGTCAACACCGAGGTGACGTGCAGCAAGTCGCCGGTCAGTCCAGACTCCAGCTCGATCACGATAGAAAGTTCGGCAGTCAGTAAAAGCTGTTCCACTTCGACCGATCGAGAATCGATCGAAGTTCAGACGTCCTCGAACGTTGTAGTGAAAGACCCAACCGGATTTGTGAATCCGGACGACAGTGTTGCTGACAATTCGATCATTCCCGACGACAAGAGCAAATTTGACAAGCCGGAAGTGAACGAAATCACGAAACAATTATTGGCGGTGTTTCCCTCGCAAGAGTGGGCGAAGAATCCCGTAGCTGCCGAGCATCTGGACAACTTCTTCAAGAGTCTGAACGCCATGAAGAACGAAGAATCCAAGGCGGATAAGATCGATCGAAAAATCACCAGTGGTGACAGTCCTGTGAAATAAAAGAAGGATTTTGTGGAGCGATCGTAATGACGACGAGAATTCGCTTTACGACGTTGTCGAAATTTTACGCGTTATTTCGAGATATTGACGTGGCAACTTTGTATACAGAATTTTATAGCTTTGATAAAAAGAAAAATACATTTAGCTTTTAGTCGATTGCATCTTGACGATTGTTGCAGTGAAAATTTCACCGGAATTGTGTCTAGTTGTTGTTGTCACATAAGAGAAGCGTAAATAATATATATTTTTACTCAACATCTGCGATTTTGAAAACTTACGCTGCGTGAAACACGTGTCGATACTAGACTACGAGAAAGAAATACGTGCTGTGTGCCAAGCGTGTAAAATAAACTCTCGAGATATCACACAAATCGGAAAATATCGTGCTTGAAGGACGCGCGCGCGCACAGTTATTACAAAATTAAAGTGAAATAGAAGAGAGAAGTCACAAAAGAAGAAGAATAATATCGTTTATATATACATATTATATATACATACAGACACGTACGTTTTAAGGACAACACACAAAATACGTAGAGCAGTAAACTGAGAGAGAATCTTATTTTTTCAAATTTCTTACAAACATTTTTCACCGAAGTGATTTTTACAAATGCATAATTGAAAATTTGTAATTCCGGGAAGGAGGTTCTTTTTTTTCTAAGGATTTTTGCGTGTACATACATAGACGTAGAAATTACACTCGTGATTTTACTAACAATGTAACTCCCTTCTGATTGAGACTTCGCGAAACAGACATTAATTGTCCGAAAATTACACGGAAATATTGAAGAAGCTTGAGAGAAGCTTCCTATATACAATGCGCATAAGAAACTATTCAAAAATGGGTTTGTAGTCATGGACTATACTTTACACGGCAGCGCTAATTATAAAGAACGATGTAAAAGAAAGTCGCGACTTTTGCCCAAAAAGCGGCTTCTTAGGGATTTGCGTTTTAACATTTGTTTTAAATTTATTTCTGAAAACTAAAATTGTTTAAATTTCGAAGGAAAAGTTCTTACATCAGCTGTCAGATACGTTTTTCCTCACACGGCCAGTTGTGTTTGCACACAAAGTTCAAATTAATCTCAAAACTTATTCCTACGTACTTATCGACGATATAACTCTTGAGTAAGAAACAAAAGAACATGTGACACATGAGGTGTTTGATTTAAGATGGTGTAATAAATAGTGTTAACGCAATGACGCTTTTATCATTCACATGACTTTTTATATCAGACTTACTTGGTTCATCTGTACCAAGAGTAGATGTACTTGGTACATCTGTTTTGAGGATAACAGATGTAGACTGACCGACCGACTGAAAAATTCACAAAATATTGGTATTAAAAAAAAAATCACAAACTCGGTTTCAATCCAAAAGGCGTGCGAAAGGAGAGTTTTATAGCTCACACCGCGGAACAATTGATGATGAACACCAATGTAGGATATTATACGTATATTTTTTTTTGTTAGAACTTGGAGTTTTCAACACACACCGGATTAATGTTGCCGCGTAAATGTAGTCGTAGAAAAATAACACAAGAAGTGAAAAGTGGTCCAAGAACAAAACAATATATAGATTCTATATTCGCGTCTTGTATTTAACATGTTCTCTTATTCTACCCAGTATTGTCTCAGCCCTGTGTTTATGTGACTTATTTTTCTACATGTCCTGCTCGGAGTTTGCACTTTAGAATATTTTGTTTTCTCCGCTCGTTTCTCGTTTCCTAATTTGTTTATTTTTTAGTCTTAAGTAAAACGGACTCGAGTTCAAGAACGGTTGTACCGGCTCGAGATTGCCGGAGTAGGAGGGAGGCTTCTCGACGCATCTTGCAGTTGACTTTTTTCTATATGTATTTATTATAAATAAGTACGGGATAACACGAGATAGAAAAATATTATGTATTTTTTATATAATAGATATATATGTAATATACACAACATATATATACAAAAAAAAATCAGATTCTTGTATATAAATTATAATGAACATTTTTTACACACAGACGTGATAATACACTTCTAAACGGCGAACAGTATACGAAGCAATACGTACTGACGATCTCGAATCAGTCTGTTCCTGAGCTCGAGTGTCTGTATGAAAAACGGAGAAAATTAGTAGATGTGAGAGTCACATGGTCAGAATGGTTTAAAGTGCAAACCTGCGCCCGGATAGGAAAATTATGAATAATTGACGTATGAGTGTTATGTTTTATGTGCACAAAGATTTTACTTAAAACAAGAGGGATTTTTTTCAATTGAAAGCTATATATTGTTATAGTATTTCACTTTGTTTTTTGTGTTATATATTTGTGTATTAGTTACGTACGTAATATATATAGAATATATGTTGTACAATACATTGTTACGTTACACGACTGCACAATATCTTTGTATCATATTAACTGTATTATTTTGGAATTGTATATATTTATAATTATTTCACATTTATTTCTCTCTCTCTCTTTCTCTCTCTCTCTCTCTCTCACTCACTCACTCTTTCTCTCTTTCTTTTTCTCTTCTTTCTTTCTCTCTTTTCGATTTCCTGATCTGAGGTTGAATTCTCGGTTGACTTCCATAGTTAGCAAGTAATTTTAATAACAAGCTATCATAGTTATTTAATTTAAGGAGTGACTTACGTTTATGTCTAGATTAAGGCTTTACGGGCTCGTACCTGTTCCTATGTATATTTTTTGTTCCAATAAAAATCATGATCGCAGTTATGTCAAGAACTTTTGTAATTCGTCGATCGTATACATAAAAAAAAAAACAAGAAATATTTAATTGAAAAGGTGCGGATTAGTTTTATACAAATGTAAATTATATCACAAATTTGTATAATTTCTCGCTCCTGACGTTATGATTCAGAAGACGGTCGTATATACATAAGAAACGGAAGTATTTAATTGAAAAAAGGTGCGGATTAGTTTGTGCGAATGTAAATTGTACGACGAATTTGTATAATTTCTCGCTCCTGACTTCATGATTCAGTACGAATAGCCCCCAGGAATCTTAATTAAAGATTATCATATATATAAAAAACAGTTTAAATTTATTTTACGCACATTTTATATACATCTCTCTTATTTCTAGGTATAAAATATATAAAATGTATGTGTAAAAAATTCATATCTTTAAGTTTCATTGCTTTGAAATTGCAAACTACGCACTATTGAGCGTTTTTTTTTCTTAAATCTGACAAAATGATTTCTACAACACAATATAAAAGTATAAAAATACTATTATTGAGCGCAGCAATGCTTTGTCTTTAAAAATAGTAATTTTGCGATATCAACTACAAAACGTTTTGTGCTAGTAAAGTATTTTTTTTTTTTTTTTTGAAATTTTGTAAAAACGTTTTTCTATAACTAAATAATTATGCATTTACTTGAGTAATTACTTTACTTTAGTAGTTCGATATTGCAAGAATTAATCTTTTAAACTAAAGATACATCATAATATTTTGTAATAAGAACATACTAATATATCTCACTATTTAGGAATATTCTTTACGTATACATTTCGCAATTGTTGATAACTGCATCATGCTCGTGCCTTCGTAAATAGTGCCAATTTTGGAATCCCTAAAAAACTTTTCTTGCGGAAAATCTGTCGTGAATCCCACGCCGCCCATGAAATCGATGCACTTTGCCGTAACGTGTAAAGCAATTTCTGTGATACGCGAAACATACATTGATCAGACTAAATTTTATTGAAAATTTGCGATTTTAACGTAAAGTACAACATACCCGACGCATACAACTTGGCCATAGCCGCTTCTTTCTTAACGTCTTTTTTAGCTTCCAACAATCTAGCTGCGTTGTAAACGAGCAACCTCGCGCATTCGAGCTCGGTTACTACCTGAGCTATTTGATGCTGCATCGCCTGCGAGGACAGAAATTATTTTTCAAACGAAAGGTTTTACAGAGATTTTTATTTCGAAAAATAAACAGATGTTTAAAAAACGTACTTGAAACGAGAAAATAGGTTGTCCAAACTGTTTCCGTTCAAGAGTATATGGGATTGTCGCGTCCAAGCAGCCTTGAGCTATACCGATCATCTGAGCACCTATGCCTGTCGTTAAGATAAAAAAATATTTCTTTACTTCTTGTTAAACTACATATATTTCAAGATATCACTTGCAAAAAGAACAAAGCGTAAAAGGGAATCCTTTCTTCTTCTTTGCGGAACGATTTCTAGGTGCAAGTGTACATAAAACTTGGAAGAGACGTAACGCTACTGACGCTTGGTGACATAATATAATTGATTCAAAAAAGAAAACTGAAAAGAGTCAAACTAAACTCTACCTAAAATATGTAATATAAAATCAAATTTCTTTACAATTAACTCTACATACCGATTCTACCCTCGTTTAAAAGACCAGCCGCGTATTTGTAACCGTGTCCAAGCTTGCCCAAGATATTGCTCTCAGGTACCTGAAAAATGAAAATCTCGAAATAACGTTGCGGTGATAAACAGAAATATCTTGTTTTTATTTATCTGTACGCACTCTAACGTTGTCGAAATGTATCATACAAGTTCCCGATGCCTTGATGCCCAACTTGTCCTCCGGTTTAGCTACGGTCACTCCCGGAGTGTCGCGATCCACGAGGAAACTTGTAATCCCGCGATATCCCTGCGAAAGAACGTTAAGAAAAAATTTAACTAATCTTTTAATATTTTGTGCATACGCGCGCGAGACTTCAATTAAGTACTTCGGAAGGATTTGCGTTGGCAAAAACTAAAAAAACTCCAGCGATATCGGAATTGGAGATCCACATCTTCGTGCCATTAATAACGTAATCCGAACCATCTCGCACTGCGACCATCTTGAGAGAAAAAGCGTCCGATCCTGAGGAGGGTTCCGTTAGGCAAAAACTGCCAGCCTATAAAAAAAAATTTTTAATGATTTTCTGTAAATCTGCATGCGTGTCTATGTCCATTGATAATGCAAACTATAACTTACATAATTCTGCGCTAACTTCGGTAAATATTTCTGTTTTTGCTCTTCGGATGCAAATCTCGCGATTGAAATATTTACAAGTGTATTGTGAATGTCCACCAAAGCGGCTACAGCACCATCGACTTTAGCGATTTCCTCGATGGCCAGAATGGTGGTCATAAAAGTAGTACCTGTGCCGCCGTAATTTGTAGGAATTTCGAGACCCATCAGCTGTAAAAGTTAAAAAAAACGTACGTATTGAAAGAACACGCACACACACACATTTGCCAGATTGATGTAACGCGTATAACGAGAAAATTTGTTTCTGTATGTGTAAGCGATACGTGAACGATAAAGATACATCTTGTGAAAGAAACGATAAGAACTAACGACACACAATTATTTCCTTTTCCGAGTTTGTTATTGATGAAATATCCTACTTTTTAAGTGATCAAGTGTTATCACTCTCGTGGAGGAGATGTTTGCAATTACAACTTATCACTTATGACTTGTGCAACAACCTTATGCAAAATAAGTATGTGTTTTTTATGAAACCTCTTTTGACATCTCGAATTTTTTTCTAAATTCCGACATCCGGTTAAAATTTTCGCAATTAATAAATTTATATATATATGTATCACTTACGCCGTTATCGAATAACATCTTGAGAACACTGTCGTCTATCTTGCCCTCTTTTTCCATCTTACGCACAAGCGGCGCGATCTCCTCCTTCGCCAATTTCGCGACTGTGTGACGTAAAAATATATATGAATATCGAAGATATATATTGCGCCAGACAAACAGATAAATAGATTTTTATGATCGATTAACTTCCTCAATGTGCATGTTTGTGTAATCAATCTTAAAAAAAACAAAAACAAAATACATCGATTCTCTCACCAGTTTCTTTCATCATTAGTTCGTCGTCCGTAAATTGCGTCAAAGGACCTGGATATTGAGTGAACCGTGACGCACACAGATGTATTTTTTGTGTGCGCGTCAGTGTTTGCGACATCTGTAATAAGAGATACACATGTACATGTTTTTGTCTCTTCATATCGCATCTCTTCTTGGGCGCATACGAAAACATATATGCGCTCAAGAAGAGCACGTATTGATGAACAATATAGCTGAGAAATACTTTTTTTTTCTTGTACACAAAAAATACGTCCTTTATCGTCGCACGAAATGTCCATTGACAAACCAGTGTGCACGCGTGTAGAAAATTGATATGTCTGGCTTGTCATTCATCGTAATCAGTGATTTAACCTTAGAACCACTAACACTTGACAATGCAGACTTTCACACCCCTGATAGGACACCATTTACAAAATTATATGACGAAACCTTGTATTAAAATTGTAATGTGCAATTATATAGATATATTTTAGGAAATAGATGTAAAAACCTTGATCTTTTACAAAATATTTGTAGTTGTTTGCAAAATTACTTTCCGAATACTATTTC